>ONZH01001011.1:0-67386 GCA_900303285.1 Rhinella marina
GTGCCTCCATAGGATGAAAGCAGCATTACACGCTGCCTATAGATATTAATGTGCTGTCCATGTAAAGGGGGGAAATGTGAGAGTGACTCTTTCTCAGCTCGTAATTCCTGGATACCAGTCATTAAAAATATGCAGTTTCCCAAGGAAACCAATAGCAGCATTTTCCTATTGTATTTTGTGAATCTACCTGTATTATTTTCTATGCATCGATCGGCTAAGAATGAAGGAGCTGTAATCTCGGTCACAACTATTAGTTTATTTTCAGTGATATTTGGGGTTTTTCAGAGCGTGGAGTCCTGGTGGTTAGAAGATTCATGATGGAATGACAGATTTCACTGGTGCAGCTTTTTTGCTTGGCTGAGACCTTTTCTTTGGTTTTCCTTGAGTTTTCTTCCCTGCTGTTTTTTTGGTTGACGTCTTTTTCGCTTTCTTTTTGCTTGTTCCCTCCTTAGGTGATTCGTTTTGAGCTTGCCTGTCCAGCATATTTATAGCTTTTTTAACCCAGGCCTGATTGGGGTCAGCACAGATCTTTTTACCATTTTTTGCAAAAAACCTAATAAAAATACAAGACGTTCATATTAAGGATTAGCGTTCCAGGTAGATGACAAAGTCCGCTAATTACAACTAATGTTTCATTGCCAGCAATTATTTATGTAAAGGAAATGATCTGATAGATATGTTAAGGTGAACAGACTCTCACTGTCTCTCCTAGGAGTCCTGTCATATAAACCCACATAAACTCGGTCGTATTTTTTCGTCATATAGCACCAAAAATCGCCCAGATTGGGTAGAAATGTTTTAATCTTTTACTCTAACATGCCCCAACACTACACATTTCATATATATATATATATATATATATATATATATATAATTTCCAGTTTTGTCAAGATTGAGTTAAGAATGGTGGATTGCCAGACGCAAAATGACCACATCAACTGTCATGGATTCTTTTTATTGCAAAAAAACAACACATTTCGGAGGTATGTAAACCTGAAGAAGGTTGTGCTCCTCCTCTCATCGGTTGCTGGATGCACACTTAGGTGACTAGAAGCAGCACACTATATGTGTAGGGTCTGCTCTCCTCAATGTAGATGCACAAAGACACAGGTAGGTTTAGCATAGGACCTGCCTGACCTGAGACCACCATGGCGCTGGGTAGGTGGGCACAGATGTGTTTTGATCAAAATATATTGCCTAAGAGTCTCAGATTTTATTATTAGAATGAGGGTATTAGTCCATATGCTATGTTTACATCTATTGTTTTAGTGCATTTTCCATGACTTTAGAAATCTTGTTTCCTCTACACGTGGAGGATGCCCTTTGTTATAGTATAACTTGTAATAGCTCTCAAGAAATTCATCCAGGTCCCTCCTGAACTCTTTTAGTGAACTTACCATCACCACCTCCTCAGGCAGAGAGTTCCATAGTCTCACTGCTCTTACCGTAAAGAATCCTCTTCTATGTTTCTTTCCTCTACATGTGGAGGATGCCCTATGTTATAGCTATAATCCTGGTTATGAATAGATCATGGGAGAGATCTCTGTATTGACCTTCGATATATTTTATATAGTACATAGTATATATTTTTCAATTTTAAAGTAAATGAAGTAACCTCATTCACACCTCATTTTCTATAGAAATTTATGGGCTGTATCATGGAAGAAAACTTGCCTAGAAACATGTACGGAAGGATACAATGATACATGGAGACATCATATGATGGCACATGAAGTGCTTATGGCTCCATAGTAGGGAACGCAGAGAATGCATGCATTGCTGTACAGGCTTCACAATATATGTACATGAGGCTAGAAGCAAGAGGTCCATGAAATACTTACAGAACGGCATCGATAGGGATGGTTTTGATTGTGTAACTCTGCAGGATTTTAATATTAACCTTTCTTGTTTGCACTTGTAAGCATGGATACACGTCTTTATGATCAAATCCCAGCGCTAAAAATAAAAGGGTAAGAAAGTATAATAATTAATATTTGTTGGTAAAAGTGTTGAGGGGATATCCAAACCAGCAAAATATAAATGAGTCAGTAGTCATTATCTGATCTGTATGCACACCATGGAAGACATCCAGAAATGGATGGAAAGTGGATGTGCAGTGAGTCCCTGAGGATGGGAGTGGTGGTGACCCTGATGAGATGTTGTGTCACAGTTGCTCCCTGGGGATTGGTGCAGAGGAAATGTAGTTTGAAGAATCAGGCTAGAAGTAAACGTATAACAGTCTCTTTTTACTTAGTATATCCCGTAGCGTCAAAGTGTAGTTTCTGCCACTAGTTGAGGAGGTATGGAGGCAAGTTAGATAACTGTATTGTGGCACATGCAGGTATTGGTGTACATGTTCAGAATTGAATTTTATTTGGTCTGGTGGTGGTTTGGCTGATAGGTGTCTGAGCTGTAGTCCCTTACCATGCAGCAGTGTCTATAATGCAGTATTTTGCTGTCTTGTCTTACTCTGCTCTCTTATCTGTGCTTTCTTGAAGCTGAAATGTGTTGGTCTTGCTGCCAACCTTTTGCCATCCATACCTCCTCTGACTGGTACATATGGACTACATAACATAACAATACATAATAATAATACAACAGTTGCAGATACCACCAGGTCTGGGGTACTGCAGACACAGCCGAGAGAGGAACATTTTTGAGCAGAAGGAGAATTAGTTTCCTCTTGCTGTCTCCATGTAGACTATTTCTGCACTTTCTTTATCACAGGTTCACTCTTTGTGTAGACTCACCAGTCATGTGTGTAACTCACAGGCTGTTCTCAACCACAAGTGACAATTTCCATGTGTACTAGTGTAGTATGCGGCGAGACGCAAGCCTTTGAAGCTCACAACTGCATCGATCATTTCAGTACAGCTCTATGGTTATGAATGGGCCTGGGAGCATTTACTACTGCCGTTGAAGCCCACTTATGTGTCATTTTAGAATTGTGGTGGGCTGTAGATTTTCCCTGCACAACCGCTTGGAGACTATAGGGTTAATAATGACGCTATCGCAGGCCCACACAGGAGTCATTGGGCTGTCTTTTTTATGTATCTTGTTACCTTATGAAACAAATCTGTCACTTTACTATGTTCACTATCCGGTGAATAACTTCCCACTCATTTTTCTCTTTCCCATTGAGATATCACCCAAAAGTCACAGGACGATTTACAGGAGCACAGCTATAGAGGGTGCAGAAGTAGTAATCGCAGCCATAGCCCTGGGGGTATTATAAATTGCACATGATTGCTTCTGAAGACTTGTATTCTGAAGTATTTTGTGTTGCCTTAAAGGGAAAGTGTCATCAGAAAATGACCTATTGTTTAAATTAAAGGGGGTTATCCAAGACTATAAAAAATGCCCCCCATATGCCGGACCCCTCACACTGATTCTACTTACCTGGCTCCCCGCTCCCTGCATGGGGATGCACGGATGAAAACATCTTTTGTTGGGGGGAGCAGCCAATGGCAGGCAGGGATGGAGGACGAGCCTCTCTAGCATCGTGGATGACGCTAGAGAAGCTTGTCCCTGGCCCAGCATATGGGGGACATTTTTAAAGTCTTGGATAATCTGTATATACCTGTATATCTCATAAAGGAAACAGGTTCTTGGAAATAACCAAAGACAATTACCTTTCCCAACTGGTTCAGGACCCGACAAGAGGGACGGCCATACTGGACTTAGTATTAACCAATAGACCTGACAGAACAACAGATGTGCAGGTCAGGGGACTCCTAGGAAATAGTGACCATAATATAATAACCTTCCAATTGTCATTTAAAAGAGCGTTTCTTCAGGGAGGAACAAAAATACCTAACTTCAAAAAAGCTAAATTTAGCCAACTAAGAGAGGCCATAGGCCTAACTAACTGGGACAAAGTCCTCAAAAATAAAAATACAGCCACAAAATGGGATATTTTTAAAAGCATCCTAATATCTAATTGTGAGAGGTACATACCTTATGGGAATAAAAGGTTAAGGAACAAGAAAAAACCAATGTGGATAAACAGAACTGTAAAGAAAGCAATAAATAACAAACAAAAAGCATTTAAATCACTAAAACAGGAGGGGAGCGAGGAAGCATTGAAAAACTACAAGGAAAAAAATAGAATATGTAAAAGACAAATAAAAACAGCCAAACTAGAGACCGAGAGATTAATCGCCAAAGAAAGTAAAACTAACCCTAAAATGTTTTATATAAATGGTAAAAAGTATAAACCTGAAGGTGTTGGCCCCTTACAGAGTAATGAGGGGGGAGTTGCAGAGAGCGATGAGGAGAAAGCAAAGCTACTAAATATCTTTTTCTCCACTGTATTCACTGAGGAAAATAAACTGTCAGATGAAATGCAGAATATAAAAGTAAATTCCCCATTAAAAGTGCCCTGTCTGACCCAGGAAGAAGTAGAGCTGCGTCTTAAAAAGATTAAAATAGACAAATCGCCAGAACCGGATGGCATACACCCCCGTATCCTAAGAGAATTAAGTAATGTCATCGCCAGACCCTTATTTCTGATATTTAAGGACTCTATACTGACAGGGAGTGTTCCACAGGTTTGGCGCATAGCAAATGTGGTGCCAATATTCAAAAAGGGTCCAAAAACAGAGCCCGGGAACTATAGGCCGGTAAGTTTAACATCTGTCGTGGGTAAACTGTTTGAGGGTTTTCTAAGAGATGCTATCTTGGAGTACCTCAATGAAAATAAGCAAATTACTCCATATCAGCATGGCTTCATGAGGGATCGGTCATGTCAAACCAATTTAATCAGTTTCTATGAGGAGGTAAGTTCTAGACTAGACCGCAGCGAATCAATGGATGTCGTATATCTGGACTTCTCCAAAGCATTTGACACTGTACCACATAAAAGGTTAGTATATAAGATGAGAATGCTTGGCCTGGGAGAAAATGTCTGTATGTGGGTAAGTAACTGGCTCAGTGATAGAAAACAGAGGGTGGTTATTAATGGTACATACTCAGATTGGGTCACTGTAACTAGTGGGGTACCACAGGGGTCAGTTTTGGGCCCTATTCTCTTCAATATATTTATTAATGATCTTGTAGAAGGCTTGCACAGTAAAATATCAATTTTTGCAGATGACACTAAACTGTGTAAAGTAGTTAACACAGAAGAGGACAGTACACTGCTACAGATGGATCTGGATAGACTGGAGGCTTGGGCAGAGAAGTGGCAGATGAGGCAGATGAGGTATGTAAAGTTATGCATATGGGAAGGAATAATGCAAGTCACCAGTACATACTAAATGGTAAAATATTGGGTAACTCTGACATAGAAAAGGACCTAGGAATTTTAGTGAACAGAAATCTAAGCTGCAGAAACCAGTGTGAGACAGCTGCTGCCAAGGCCAATAAGATAATGGGTTGCATCAAAAGAGGCATAGATGCCCGTGATGAGAACATAGTCCTGCCACTTTACAAATCACTAGTCAGACCACACATGGAGTACTGTGTACAGTTCTGGGCTCCTGTGAACAAGGCAGACATAGCAGAGCTGGAGAGGGTTCAGAGGAGGGCAACTAAAGTAATAACTGGAATGGGTGGACTACAGTACCCAGAAAGATTATCAAAATTAGGGTTATTCACTTTAGAAAAAAGACGACTGAGGGGAGATCTAATAACTATGTATAAATATATCAGAGGTCAGTACAGAGATCTCTCCCACGATCTATTTATCCTGAGGACTGTGACTGTGACGAGGGGCCATCCTCTGCGTCTGGAGGAAAGAAGGTTTGTACACAAACATAGAAGAAGATTCTTTACGGTAAGAGCAGTGAGACTATGGAACTCTCTGCCTGAGGAGGTGGTGATGGTAAGTTCACTAAAAGAGTTCAAGAGAGGCCTGGATGTATTTTTGGAGGGTAATAATATTACAGGTTATAGTTACTAGAGAGGGGTCGTTGATCCAGGGAGTAATTCTGATTGCCTGATTGGAGTCGGGAAGGACTGGCTTCTACCTCACAGGGTTTTTTTTGCCTTCCTCTGGATCAACTTGTAGGAAAACAGGCCGAACTGGATGGACAGATGTCTTTTTTCGGCCTTATAAACTATGTTACTATGTTACTATGTAATCTCTTTAAGTTTCATGCTAAACATTTTTTTTAGAATTTTTGGTGGTCATTTTTCATTTTCCATATCACTATAGTTTAAAAATCCTAACGTTTTCACTAGTTAAAAGGTCCCACTGTAGAGCCCCCAGTAGTTGAAATGCCCCTATAATGTTTCTGTAGTTAAAATGCCCTATTGTAGTGCCCAGAGTAGTTCAAATGCCCTCCTGTAGCACTACCAGTAGTTAAAATCCGCCAGTAGTGCCTCATTAGTTATAATCAACCCTAAAGGGTCCTAGTAGTTATACAGCCCCCAACCACTATAGCTCCCCAGTAGTAGTAAGCCATAGTGACCAAAAAAAAAAAACTCACTTCCCTCCTCACTGTTGTCTGCTACAGGCCTCTTCCCGCCTGCGTCCCGACACAGGTGGTTGCGATAATGTCATAGTGTAGTCTGAGCCGTTGATGTGTTTTCTAATAGGCTTCAGGCCTAGTGCCCTGTGGCTTGTTAGAATGAACGGCGGGACAGGGATGCTTCCATGCCCCACCGCACGCAGTTTGTGTCAGTGTCTTGCTCAGGGCTCTTGCCCTAGCTCTAGATGTTTTGGCCTAGTGACACCCCTGGCTATAAAGAATTCAATATGCAATACAAAGGGAGGAGCCGAGGATGTATTCAAAACATGGACCACCATGACTGCTATTGGGAGGAGATCTAATCTTTAAAGATAATTCCTAATTAGAGATTAATAAATCCATTCAAAACTAATCAAATTCATTATGATTTTCCCCCAGAATTTGATTTCCAGCAAGTCTGAAACTTTTGCAATTCGTATCCAACGAAATTGATCACAATGGTGCCCATTATTTCACAGGTCAAAAGACAGAGAAGAAGGCATCTGCCACCAAAAAGGGGATAATTTTTAGACCATTTTTTAATTAAAAAGAAAAACCTCCATTGCAGTGTGTTATTAAACATGCTGTTACTACCGGGTACCATCCGTTTACCCATAGTCATATATGTCACTCTTACTTTGTCATTACTAATGCTGTCTTGGCATTAAAAACCTTGAAAGGGGTTGGATACAGTCCGAGGAGACCTCAGAGTACCATACGTGGCTTTTCAGGTCAACTGAGCATTTTTCAATTCGGGGAAAATATTCGGACCCAAATTAATTCTGATGATTGATTTGTTAAAATACGTATGATCAGGAACAAATTTCAAGAAATTCCCTGACATTTACTCCTAATATATCCTGAAGTGTACAGTACAAAGAATAAAGTGTCAGTCATACTGCTTTTTCTAGAGGTTGTCCAACCAGCCTCTGACTATAATGGGCCAACTATGAGGTCTACTGAAAAAAACAGAGGCATCAGGAGATGAAGTATGGCATTGCTTTCTAGCCACAGTTGAGCGATCAGTCGGGGTTTATAGTATTTGAACCTCCACTGATAGGACATCATTCATATATCCTGTCAGTTTCATACTCTTTAACTGGTTTAGTAAGTCAGTAAATGCTTCCTCACTTCCTCTTTTGGAACATCCACAAGACCTCTAATGTTGGTAAAACTTTGCCAGATTAGGAAACTAATAAAGAAGGAACCTTTGTACATATCTAGGATACCTTCACAGAAGTGTCTGTTTGAGTCAGGCGCTTACATGTAGAGACAGTTCCTCCACCACATGTTTAGTGAATCATATTCCTGTGACACAGCAGTGAGACAACCACGTTGAGATTTCAGAAAGTGACCATACATCCTATGACATGGCTGTGACTTTTGTCTACAAATATTTTCTTCTCCCTTGACAACGTCCAGATATAGGATGTGCAATAATATACGCCTCCCTTACTGACTTTGAGATTTGGTAGTGGCTGTAATACTAGCAGCACAATGTATAATATGTTATGAACACCACACAATACAAATGGTGGAAATGTCAAGATGACAGCTGATATGAAAGGGAACCTGTCACCATGAAAATACAGTGTAACCTGCAGGCAGCATGTTATAGAGCAGGAGGAGCTGAGCAGATCGATATATGGTTTTATGTGAAAACATGTATAACATGTATGTTGTCCAATTAAATCCCTGGTCTTTCTACGCTTATGAGTAGTGTTGAGTGAATCGAAGTCAACAAAATGGATTTCAATAAATATTGAAAAACAACACCTAAGCTGGTGCGTAAATACTCGTTACCAGGTATAGTAAGTAAATCTCAAAAGGTAACTACCTATGTGTGTATGATTACATTAAAACATAACCTTTAATATGGATATTTTAGAAAAATAGAGATATAGATAGTCAAAAATTGGTTCCCTTATATATAAAATAAAACTAATAAGCCGTACACTCAAGTACCCTAGATGCACAAAGGATACTGACAACTCAGTTAAAGGCAGAGCAACACCATGCCCTCAAACCTTGAACCAATAGTTAGTAGTGCTCGGCGGCACCAAATCAAAGATGAATAACCCAACGGTCCTACCACATCCGTGCACGTGAAGTCTATAATTCTTTGTTTGGCCTTAAGCTCTCAGGTGATCCGGTGTGGGTAGGTCAGGATAATGGTGCAGAAGTGAACTATCACCATCCCTAGAAATCCCTAAACGGGGGTGCTACCATGGCCCTGATGAAACCTAACCATGGAGCACTCGCCCCGACAGGGGCGACCCCATCCGGAACCTGTCCCTCCAATAGGAGACCCTGGAATGCCCTATGTTAATTTCCCTACATGCACATTTCACACACGGAGATGCTCATCAGGGGAGATAAACTCAATAGGGTACTGAATGGTCCAGTAAACGGGAAGCATCCAGGAAAATGCCGAGGCGACTTAGGATGGAACTGATGGTGTCCAACCTGAGGTTAGAAGCAGCTCTGGTAAGGACTGATGGTGTCCGAACCAGAGTGTGGAGCTCCCAAGGGGCTAGTGGACGGATAATGTCAGCATCTCCGTGTGTGAAATGTGCATGTAGGGAAATTAACATAGGGCATTCCAGGGTCTCCTATTGGAGGGACAGGTTCCGGATGGGGTCGCCCCTGTCGGGGCGAGTGCTCCATGGTTAGGTTTCATCAGGGCCATGGTAGCACCCCCGTTTAGGGATTTCTAGGGATGGTGATAGTTCACTTCTGCACCATTATCCTGACCTACCCACACCGGATCACCTGAGAGCTTAAGGCCAAACAAAGAATTATCGACTTCACCTGCACGGATGTGGTAGGACCGTTGGGTTATTCATCTTTGATTTGGTGCCGCCGAGCACTACTAACTATTGGTTCAAGGTTTGAGGGCATGGTGTTGCTCTGCCTTTAACTGAGTTGTCAGTATCCTTTGTGCATCTAGGGTACTTGAGTGTACGGCTTATTAGTTTTATTTTATATGTAAGGGAACCAATTTTTGACTATCTATATCTCTATTTTTCTAAAATATCCATATTAAAGGTTATGTTTTAATGTAATCATACACACATAGGTAGTTACCTTTTGAAAATGGATTTCAATCCAAATTTCAGGAAAAATTTGATTTGTCACGAAGGCGAATTTCCTCGCGCTTAATGGTAACGATGCAATTTTTCCTGAAATGGCAGTAAAAAAAAAATTTATACTCACCTCATCCATTTGATTGTGGAGAAGCCTTGAGTGAAGAATACAGTGTGTGCCTAATATTGTGTGCCCTGATGTGTGACTACACCACGTCATTAGGTTGGACAGGCATGGTGACACGTCGGTGTGTGCAATATTTGGAGCGTTTTCTTCAACCAAGATGGTTGCAACAGCCTCTCCATGATCAAATAGATGAGGTGAGTATGTACTTTTTTTAACCCCTGATTAACCCTTTAAAGGCTTAATTTGACTCTCAGATGCTGTGATCAGCGTTCAATGCGGCATCTGAGGGGTTAAATGAGGGGGGTGGCGCTACGTACAATGGAATGCGATTCCTGACTAACGAATTGAATTTCTTGTCAAAGTTTGACAATGCAGCCGAATTGAGTTTTTGAAAACTTTGCTCATTACTACTTATGGACAGTTCTACTCAATGAGTGACCCTGCATGACTAAAGGTCCATTTACACACACAGATGATCTGGTCGATTATTGGGAGGGAGTGTTCCTCGGGTGATCCTGTCATTCTGCCGGCACCAAAAATCATCATTCCTGTGCAGCAGATTGTGATAGCTAAACAATCGGCTGCCAGGAACAATGATTTTCTATGAGAACAAGCGATTGATCCCTTGTCCCCATATAGAGGAGGTCATTGCTACATGTAAATCATCTCCGATGATGACCTGATAGTTATCGGGAGCCTCTGCTTTGTTCCGGATAATCTGCCAGATCATCGGCCGGTGTAAAAGGAGCTTTAGCATAAAGAGTTAGCTGTCAATCAGTAAGTAGGACCGCCCTTATGACTCCTTAGCGTAGAAAGAGCAGAGGATTAAATGAAGGAATAAAGTTTTACTGAAACTTTACTGAAACTTTTCCCAACTATATGTTAAACTGCTCATCTCCTCCTGCTCTGTACCATGGTGCCTGCCTATTTATATGGTGACAGGTTACCTTTAAGGTTCACCAGTTAATTAATTGCAGTCCATTTTTTTGGTTTCCATTGCACAACTACCGCCGTAACAATACCTGCAGCATATCTACACGTCAACTATAATAAGGTTTGCAGCATGTGACTCGTGATCTTTTTCTTCTTCAAATGTAAAGGAAAACTTCCGAATAATTTTAAGATGGGCACCATGTTGATGATTCATGTAGATGCTGTAGCTCTACTGAATGTAATGGAGCTAGTACATTTGCAAATTGAAAGATTTAATTGAAAATGCTGAACAGAATTGCCGCTAATCATATGATTGGGGTTATAAGCTGTCGCTATTGGCGCTATCACTGCTCCTTGTGTACTGACGGACTCTGGTGGAGGGGGCAGAGCTATGTGTAGTATTAGTACATTTGATGCACAGTAATTACACAATGTACAGCACTGTACCTGTGTAATAAGGAGGACACTGTTGGGGTGACAAGCGTTGGAACCTGCCAGTCTGATATTGATGGCCTATCCTAAGAATTAGACATCAATATTAAAGTCCAGGACAATCCCTTTAAAATCATATTGGGTCCAAATAAAGACAAAATTACACAAAGGCCAGGTGGTTTTTAATCTACAACTGGTAGAAACCCTACAACCAGAGTAGGACCAATAACTATATGGCCTGATATACATGTTGTATGACAAATAAAGACAATAGTCACTTAGTTACTGACCCTTGATTAATTGTATGATTCACCTTTAAAATATGGAGTAACCATAAGTAGGGCTGCTCTATACCACAAGCTACCCCTAACAGGACCTAACTGCGCACAGGTTCTTGTGGAGACAATAGAAACTGAAGATAACAAAGCTGAGACATGGGCAAAATCTAATGAGTTATTCATTACATTTATTTTTCCTTCATTTGTAGGGTATGGGAGCTACAGGTTACTACTATCTGAGTTTGGTGGCTGCCAGAATGTAAAGGTTTGATCCTGAATCCTATTAGAAGAGCAAGTGTCCCCTTAATAGGTCATCAATATCTAAACAGTGGGGGTCCAATTCCTTGCAACCCCAATGACAGCTGTTTGAAGAGGCCACGGCACTCCAGGGAGCGCTGCGTTGTCTTTAAACAGCTGACTGGTTGTGTGCGGGAGTCAGACCCTCACCAATTAGATATTGATAACCTACCCTGAATGAGACTGAGCTGCAGATAAGCCAAGTGACCAATGGACATGTCAAAGGCCAAGTAAGAGGCTGTGGCTCTTTCCTGAGAGCCACAGCCCCTTTAAACCCCTAAGCTGGGAGTTGGACCCCCCATTTATCTGGTATTGATGCTCTATCCTGAGGATAGGATCAGTATTTAAGTCACAAAAAACTCCTTTTAGGTTACCATAGGAAATAATATTGGAAGCTACAGTAACATCTGGATTTGGCAAAACATAAGTATGGGTATGTGCACAATCCTTGTGATTGCTCATGTGAGAATCTGTCACATTCATGACTATGGTACACAGTCTAGCATTACTAATCATGCTATATGACACTGCATATGATGTGTTGTGGAACACAGCTTAATGACCTATCGCATCAGGTTACTCATGGTTTTACATGGTTCTTCTTACAGTATTCCCATCAAAATATCACATATTTGGCTTTTCTACTTCTACTTTATATGATTTGTATCTTCAAAGGACTCACCTTGACTTTCTATTGCTGAAAGAACTACTCCAATGAAAATGAGAAGAAGAATATGTCTGAACTTCATTTTTCAGTTGATGGGAGACACAGAGATAGAAGGGGCCCACTGTCTGAATGTTAAAAACCTGCCTTGTTCTAGCAATTACTTATAGGGTGGTAGGAGGAAGTGGTGATTTCCAGTTACAGGTATGAAAAGTTTCCCCGCCCATATGAAGCCCCTCAAAAGTGGAAATATCTTGTTAGCAGTGGACAAGCACATATAAGGTGACAGAAACCTCAAGCATAAGCCTGTGGTATGTGTAGTGGAAACTAACACGCTTCTCATTGCTTCTTGTGTTAAAGACTTCCTGAGCATGGTAAAGTAGAAAGTATGAATATCTTTTTTCTAACCACTCGTAATAGAAAGTATTGGTCTAAATACAGTGAAACCTGATTTAGGTAACAACCCAAAATTACATTAAAAATGTTCTTCTCAAGGAAGATGTCCAGTCTGTAGCTTGGAACTGAAAATCAGTCACAGGGAGTCCAGTTTGAATAAGAGGGTGATCTTTTGAAAGACTTGTGGGTTAATTTATCAAACTGGTGTAAAGCAGAACTGGCTTAGTTGTCCATAGCAACCAATCAGATTCCACCTTTTGTTTGGGACAGCTCTTTTGGAAAATAAAAGGTGGAATCGTATTGGTTGCCATGGGCCACTAAGTCAGTTCTACTACATTTGCAAATTGAAAGATTTAATTGAAAATGCTGAACAGAATTGCCGCTAATCATATGATTGGGGTTATAAGCTGTCGCTATTGGCGCTATCACTGCTCCTTGTGTACTGACAGACACTGGTGGAGGGGGCAGAGCTATGTGTAATATTAGTACATTTGATGCACAGTAATTACAGAATGTACAGCACTGTACCTGTGTAATAAGGAGGACACTGTTGGGGTGGCAAGCGTTGGAACCTGTCAGTCTGATATCCTTTTAAAATCATATTGGGTCCAAATAAAGACAAAATTACACAAAGCCCAGGTGGTTTTTAATCTACAACTGGTAGAAACCCTACAACCAGAGTAGGGAAAATGTTCTTCTCAAGGAAGATGTCCAGTCTGTAGCTTGGAACTGAAAATCAGTCACAGGGAGTCCAGTCTGAATAAGAGGGTGATCTTTTGAAAGACTTGTGGGTTAATTTATCAAACTGGTGTAAAGCAGAACTGGCTTAGTTGCCCATAGCAACCAATCAGATTCCACCTTTTATTTGGGACAGCTCTTTTGGAAAATAAAAGGTGGAATCGTATTGGTTGCCATGGGCCACTAAGTCAGTTCTACTTTACACCAGTTTGATAAATAACCCCAATAGTCGTTTGGAGAGGTCTTACTGTACTATATCATCATGGGTACTGTAATATTGCTATTAGATATTATGTAGGGGGGTCATGGCAATGACAGACTTCTCATCAAACTCAAGCTCAAACAGTGCTTTATTTGTCACATAGCACATCACACTTCCAAGTTGGGCATCACTTGGCACAATGAAGTCGCAGCTTCACCTCGCAATGTGTTACAATAACACAAAACAACAAACGCTTGCCCGGCTAGGCACTCACTATACAGAGGTCTCCCTAACTCACCTCTAGCTCAGTGTTCATACTGTGGTATTCGTGTTCAGTCAGATAGCCTTCTAGTTGTGACCAGTGCAACCCACCGGTCATCCTGGTGGAAACAGTGAAATACCTTTGAGGGATATGGTCCTGCAGTCCTCCTGACTCTGACTGTGCGACACCTCTCTTCTTCAGGCATCGCTGGGTCCCCCAAACTCAGGCTTCTTCAGCCTCCTGGCTGGAACCACACAGATCCTCTGCAGACTTCCTCTTCAATTCCATTCAAAACTGGGTCTTCCTCAGCCTTGTGCCCCCCCTCCCCCAGCCCTCCTGACTGGGACCACACAGGCCCTCTGAAGTTCTGTTTCCTGTAGCCTAACTCCTCCTTTCCCACTCTGAGGATTGCTTTATTCCTAAGTGATTATCGCACCTAGCCTCACCTCAGGCCAGGTGTTCGTGAGGAAAACACAACAAATCATTCCATACATCTCCTCAAATAGGTTTTCTGCACCATTCTAAGAGACACATATCTTCCCTCTTCATATATGAGACCTGTCACTGCCTCACATATAGTTATTGAGGACATATTATAGGATCTGATGCATCAGCTACCTGATGTTGTCCTACTTTTGTAATATTATATACATCAGGACCATGTTCAGGTCTGAGATGGAAAAAGTATAAATATAAATGTTCAAAAACCAACATTAGGCCAAAGCCAAGAAAAGCTTTGAACTGGTAATATTATAGTCAACTTATGATTACAGCAGTGATCCTTAGAGAAGACATCTGTAGTGTACAGTATGGGAAGATAATCACTACTCAGATCCACGATCCTCCCAAAAACAATGCAGGTACAGTTACTGTTCAGGAGAAACCTGTTATAAAAGAATGTTCTGTTCCACTGCAGTTCTATGTAGGGGCAGGCTCAGACTGGCCCACAGGGGAATCCCTGAGAAAGGTGGGTTCACTGTCCACCAGCACAGCATCTCAAATAACCTATATCAATTTAAAAAACTGGGTAGACTTCCCTGGAACCCACCATAATCAATCATCTTGTAGCATCATGTTGCTGTCTGCCTCTGTGTGGACAGGTAATATTTGCATGTCACTGTACAGTGGGCCCCCAGAATGAATTTTACTGGTGGGTCCTAGGCATCCCAGTCCAACACTGTGTAGGGGTAGTTATTAAACAGCTCTAATCGACAACAATAGGCTGTTCCTGTAATATAAAGTCATGTTAGATCCTCCAGAGAAGACATTTTCGTAACCATTGTCATCGCTAGAGGAAATGTATTATTGCAGTCAAATTAGAGTTCAATGAACCAACTCGGAATTCATCTTAAATTCCTTGTTATTTGATCCTATACAGAAAAGCTTTCCTTCCGAAAAGCAAAGAACACTAAGCCCCTCTGATGCCAGCAGAAATAAGATATGCTAATTTTCATATATGTTTCCCATAAATTCAGACCAACATTGGCTGGACTACAATGTTCCTTATGCATACTAGGTGGACTCATTAATGAGAAAGAGCATTTCGAAGACCACCACAAAAGCCTTTCAGCTAACAAGGGCAATTTTCACTTGAGACACTTAGCTTCATTTTACTTTTGGAAGGAGAACTAACTTATTCATCTCTTTTATAGAAGTGTAATACAAGGACATTCAAAACTCTTTTCCTTTTTGGAAGGAGAACTGGTTTGCATGTCTCCTTTCAAGTGATGTATTTATTATGTG
Source organism: Rhinella marina (assembly GCA_900303285.1). Classification (NCBI taxonomy): domain Eukaryota; kingdom Metazoa; phylum Chordata; class Amphibia; order Anura; family Bufonidae; genus Rhinella; species Rhinella marina. The sequence goes on from ONZH01001011.1 coordinate 15,611, forward strand.
TGGGTCTCGTCTTCATGTTCTCTGGGTCTTTTTTCTCTGGTTTTTGAGTTCTAGGAGACCTTACAGTGTTATATACCAATTTTCACAATTTTCAGGGCAATTGATTTGGGTAGAATTAATTCATGTCTGAATCAAACTTTTTCAAAAATTCAGCGAATTGGAGATAGAACAAATTACATTTGAATTTGCTTATCTCTAATTAAAATGTAATGCCACATAGTACATGGAGGGGCAGGATCTGCCACAGTAGGAGCTTCGTCAGCAGCTTCCTGATCTAGCAGATAGAGGGGGTCCCTAGTGGAGGACCTTCCATTTATGACATCTATCTATAACTTCCTCAGAGAGCCCATTTAAGAACCTTGAAGTTTAGGTCTTCATACAAAGAGATGACTTGTGAGATACACACAGGGCCTTGTTTCTCTGCTTAGACGGAGAAGACAAACCATTGATGTGAATGTTAATGATAGAAGCTACTTAATTGATTACCATATACGTATACATCTGCTATACACAGGATATATATTTAATTAAGCATTTATCTTCTCATTAAGGGAATATAATGAGGAGGATTTTTCACAGCTAAAGAAGGGAGAGGATCTTCTTTGTAATCCAGTGACAAAAAAGTGTCCACCACAGTATGTCTGTGAAGGTTCTCACTCATGCATTCTAATTACAAAAGCTAATTGGATGACTAGTGAAATGTCTTCAAGAGAAAACACAAGTGCAGTTGCTCTGATCTTTTACTACTGATAATGAGGTGGTTGAGGAAAATGGCTTGTACCAGCGCTTCCTCTTAGGCTCTATTCACACGTCCTGTATTTCTTTCCTGATTCGATCCTGATCCTGATCTGGATCCATTCATTTCAATGGGTCCTGAAAAAATCAGGATCGAATCAGGAGAGAAAAACAGGACGTGTGAATGGAGCCTTAAAACGTTTTTTTATTGTTTAAAACAAATAAATAACCAAGAGAAATATCCTACAGAGCTGTAGTTTTGCGTTCATTGCCCCTTCCTCAGATATGCAAGTAGGAGCTATATTGCTCTATAACTGAGAAAGGGGCAGCGCCCTAAAAAACGCTTATTTGAACTTTCAAACCACCCCTACAGCTCTGTAGGTTGTGTCTTCTTTAAGAATAAAAAAAAGTTTTAAGAGGAAGTGCTGGTACACTACATTTTCTTCAACCACTTCATTGCCATTTCCACCTCTGTTATCAGCGTAAAAGCCCATATAGTAGTTGTGACTTATCACAACTACCTAAGGTGAGCACAACCTTAATCGAAACCCGCTCTTTTGCCAGGTCCTGTTTATCAGAGAGGCCAACAATTTTTCCTATATTGTGCAAGCACGACCACCACTGATGGATTGCATGGTGGTCATAACCATGGAAACAAGCAATGTATAATGTGATGGAAAAATGAATCAAACCACCAAAGGAAGCAATATGGACAATCACAATACATACAGTAAATACCTTTCTCTACATGATAAATGCAATTTCCTGAAGTGAGACAACCACTTTAAGATATTGTTATTGAACATCAGTATAGGCATGGCACATGGAGTACATCCTTCAGGGTCTCCAATACTCTGGGGACATAGGTGACCTCCAACACATTAACTCTGGGTAAACTGGTTCTCCTGATCGAACCACCTAGCAATTTTTGGTTACACTCTGATAGTTACTATTTATTTGTTTTGGGGTCTCCTGATGGCTTTTCACTATCCAACCCAGCAGAAAAGTGGTAGAAAGTTGGCCATGGATGCTTGTGGATCTCTCTGTGAGCTCTGAAGAATTTGCTGGCTGTATTATGAGCAGGGATTTCCCTATTGTCTTGTCTTCTCCTGTTTGCTAGCATTGTTTACTATTTGCTGATCTCTGGGTTAGGTGATCACCTTGCACAATTCTTGATTGGTTAGACTTCCTTTAAATATTCATGCTTTCTTCTGTTTAGTGGTGGTGTACAGTGTGTTAAACATTTCGGTCCCACTGTAGGTCCCGGGAGTATTTGAGTACCAGAAGACATCTTTAGTACCCAGGAATGGAAGCAACCATTTTCATTACATGCTCATCTTTTTCCATAATTCTCATAACCTTCAGTGGAGAGGGCCATACATGGCTACTCCTATATGTGGCTATAATAGGAGGTTCAGGTCAAAGAGGTGGGATGAAGGCCCTTAATCTGGCCTTGGGTGGGAGGCTAATGATGAATAGTGATAGTGATGAATAACATAGGTCCTCTTTTTTAAAATTAGGATATGCTTAAAAAAAGAGGTTGTTCATAAAGATATGCTACTTATAAATGAGTTTCATGGAAACTATCTGCTCCCTACAAGGAATAGTTTTCATAAACTTAGTCTGATGTTGCAACAGTTCTTGGTATACACAGTAACTATGACCTGTCTGAACTCATGCAATAAATGTCCAAGTTTCATACTTTTTCCACTTTCATGCTCCTTTCATAAGATTTCGATTTTAAAATGTTTGCAAAATATCATACTAGATAACTTGTGACCTGCAAGGAACACCCAGCATGATAGTTGAGTGATTCATGAAAACGTTTGAAGGAATGAGGAAGGAAGAAGTAAAGCTTGGATTATATAGACTCATAACACTTATTTTAAATATTCTTCCTATGTCATAAAGTGATGGCAGATCGCCAAGATGTGGAATAGACGGTGAACAATGGGGGGTCCAACCTCTGAGACCTTTACTGATCCTGAGAATTAACAGGCTGCAAGCTGCAATTCCCTGTGCAGTAGGTGGTCAGGAGCGCTGCACCACTATGCAGGACACCAGGGGCGTTGCTAGGGTCTCAAAAGATCCGGGGCCCAAGCCCCAATGAATATGGTGCAATTCTCTATGTCGTCCCAACAGCAGCACATACCTCACATCCTGTGCCTCCCAACTGACGTCTCCTCTGATCTAGATCTTCTCTGTCATCATCTTCTCCATTCGGCCCGGACAACTTCTCTCAGCCTCGTCTCTGCAGAGTGTGACGCACGGACATCTTATCTTACTCACATTTCTATCATCATCCCCTAACCTGGAATCCCCACAGCCTTATCCTGCTGCTCGCTGTGCCTCCCAAAACCTCTAAATACTACCCTGAAGAAATATCAGTGCCCCCCATAGTAATAGTCCTACCAGTAGTAATTCCCTCATTAGTAACACTGCACCCTACAGTGACCCCCAGCACTGATAATGCTCCCTAAGATTACTAGAAGAGTCCTCCAGTATTAATAATGCCCTCACAGAGCCCCCAGTAGTAATAAGGCCCCCTATTGTTCCCCCAGTGGTAATCAAGCTCTGTACAGACCCCTCAGTAGTAATAATGCCCCCATAGTGCTCTTAGTAGAAATAAGGCAGATCTCTAAGTCTCTCCTATAGAGCCCCAGTAGTAATAAGAATGCCTAATGTCCCCTGGATTTATAATACCCCTACAGTGCCCCCAGTATTTATATCGCTCCCCCTACTGTTATAATGCTCGCCCTGAAGTGCCTGCTGTAGTTATATTCCTCCCTTTAGTGTCCTCAGAAATTATAATTCCTCAGCCCCTCCACCATATAGTCCTATGTAAATAAATCTATTTCCCTCCTGTGTAAATAACATCACACCATCTCTCCAGCCCCCTCCAATATATAGTCCCATGTAAATAACATCCCTCTCTGTCTAATATACAGGTAGAAACCATACAAACACTTTAGTAAGGAGCGATTTAGTAAATGTATTAATGCACATTTATGCATTAATTCGCCAGGTCAAAAAGAGGAACATTTAAGGAGCAAAGAGGGACAGAGGGATTTGGGTCAAAAAGAGGGACTGTCCCTCCAAAAGAGGGACACTTGGGAGATATGCAAGTCACCTCCAACACACAGTCCCATAATAACGTCCCTCCCTTCTGCCCTAACATACAGTCCCAGTTAAATAACCACAACTCCCGGCATCCCTCTGCTTCTCCGTTCACTTACCTCTTCTGATGTAGCAGAGCTCAATGCAGCTTCTTCCCCACAATTCTCCTCTTCAGTTTAGAAGACAGGAATTGAAAAGGACCTGCGATGATGTCACAGTCATGTGACTAGTACAGGATTGGACGGCACTGATCACATGAGAATGCGATGTCATCACAGGTCTTACATATTTTGCAGTCTATTAGATTCAATTGTACTGCCGTCCTGAGGACGGCAATACAATTGTATTTGTCTAACAGGCAGGACATTCGGGGCCTGGGAGAAAACATCAGGGGCCCAGGCCCCGAATGTTTTAGCCTAGCAACGCCCCTGCAGGACACAACAGTGAATGGGATACGGTACTAAAACTGTATTGTGGTCACTTCATTCCCAGGATGGAGATCCTAAAGGTTGGACTCCCACCAATCACAAAGGAATGTATATCCTAGCAATTTGCTATCACTTGATATAATGGAAATGCCCATTTAGGAGATTACAATCTTGCAGTAAAAGGACTATTAAATAATACTCTATGAAGGTGAACATGTGCACTAGAATCCAGAAACCAATCTAATATTTTCTTTTGTGTACACAATCTTGCATCTTCTTTCCTCAAGGCTATAAAGATTGAGTTAAAAGGCTATAGACAGTTTGTGCCATTTTGTATTATTATGTTTTACATATTTTGGGTTTAAAAAAGCATTTTCTCAGTTGACCTCTAATAAAAAATTTCAGCCGTTTGTCTTTTACAGCTTGTAGGATTTCACTGACATTGCAGATTTTTCTGTCTCTGTTTCTTCTCTGAAATCTGTCAGAGGAGCCACTCTTTCTGTAGCCCTTATCTCTACTCTCCTGACACCTCGTAAGCACGAACGGTACAGAGGCACAGAACCCCACAGACACACTACGGAGTGCTTCCCTGGGGATTCTCTCTGTGCTTCCGTACCTCAAGAAAATATAACATGTTGAATGGGTCTGGATCCGTCTGTTGAATCCGCATGGATGTTGCCCATGCATAGGGGACCACAAATTGCAGTTCCCAATGCACGGAACGGCCGACCAACAGCCATGTTCATGACCTCTAAGGCTGTGATAGCTAACCTCCCGCACTCCAGCTGTGGTAAAACTACAACTCCCAAGATGTACACTTGCTTGGCTGTTCTCAGAACTCCATAGAAATGAATCCAGCATGCTGGGAGTCGTAGTTTCACCACAGCTGGAGTACCCGAGGTTAGCCATCACTGGCCTAAGGTGCATGTGTTTCCAATTAAAGAAGGGCAAGCCGTTGTCAGACACTTGTGAAAGCAACTCATGTCCAAGGAGAACAAAATGATTAGGCTTTGAAATTAAATTGCCCGGATCCTTTTCTCCTTTGACATTTTCTTTTGAGGGACAGTAAGACAACAGATTGTCAGCGGGTTTGTGCAGTTGAGATTGACGGACAACAGTCTGATATATTTGGGAGCTTTTGTCTTTAAGTTTAATGCTGAAGTTGTTCCCTAATTTTGTAGCCATTCTTTAGACCCTTTATTATGTCCATCTTTTTGTAGGCCAGGTAAAGAACTGAATAAGTTACTCCACAAAAATATTTGCCAATTTCCAGAAAATAACTATAGAACACTGACTAGATGAAGACTCTATATGTAAATTTATGGATAAGAATAACAAAAATTTTACTGCCACTCCTTGTCATCCAATATGCTTCATATATGCTGCATACATGTCCACAGCAACCACAGGACCACACTTGTTTCTTTCATCCTGCAGTTCATCTGATGGCTGGGTAAGCTGGCTGTTATTCTTGTCTACCATGTCCCTGAGGCTGAAATGAGAAGTGAATCAGAAGCATAAAATACCTACAATTAAAGCCCTAATAATAAACTGTATGCTTCACTTTTTAATGCAACGTGTAAACTCATGATGACTATGATTATAATGCAATTATACCTAGACATGAAGATGTTCTATAACAGATGAGTGCTTAGCCCCCAAATTCCTCTGGTGGGCCAAAGCCAATAGGCCATGTGAACATACTCAGACAATCATATCTATTATTCATGGTGTAACATATAATACCCATTAGTGCATCCATTTACTGTAGTTTGTGAGGAAGGTGAGAAGGTCCTCATTAAAGTATTACTGAGAACATAAAGCACATAGGACCATTTACAGCGGTAGTGATTCAGCATCAGCCCCTGAGATCAGGATGATCTGTGTTGCCTTTGCTTAATAGCAGCGCAACTACATGCCAGGCAGGAAAACGAGACCTTATGCAACATTTAAAGAGAATATCAAATGATTATCATCATCCCACCTCCGTCAACAGTTGAGTTATGAGTTGTTGTAGTGACAATTCTACCTCAAAGTTTAAGGTGGAACTCTTAAAGGGGAGGTATTTAGGTACTGTGCTACTTGGGACTGCCCTCTAAAAAGATTCAAGAGTGAAGGGCGTGTAGGTTCAAAAATGCTACGTGATTCTGGAAACAAGTAGTGACGTAGCAATCATGGGCACCCCTGAAGGTGCCAGGGGCAACAAGTGGTTGGTGCAACCCTGCAAATAACTGCTTGGAGAGATTGTGGCCCTTAAAATGGTTGTGTTAAGCATCTGATAGGTCGGGGTCTGCCCTTTGGGGACTGTACCTGATAACAACGAGGGTTCCACGCACTTGTATGAATGCACTTGTATGCTCCATTCATCCTCTGTGCACATACTTAACCTGCTGAATTAATTTGGCACACAGGACCCCCCATGGTCTGTATGTGTCCCAGAAGTCAGATCACCAATGATCAAATGCTTATCCCCTATACTGTAGATATGGGATAATATTCTTACACATCCACTTGAAATTAAGTTGTTTCCTTCTACCATCAAGCGTCTATGACAGTAGAGAAGGTTTTAGGAGTTCTGATAGCTTCAAAATGAGACACGGCCCTGGAGCTGGAGAGTAGAGACGAGCAAAGTTTTGAAAAATTCGATTCGTCAGCTTCACCGAAGTTTGCCAAGAAATTTGATTTGTTCCGAATTAATTTTTCACAAATCGCTATAAATCAGGCATACCCAGGCCACTCTGCCTTAGGGTATGGCCACATGTAGTGGCCTTTAAGCTGCCTTTTATTTAATAATGAAGATCGCACTGTATAGTCGGTCTTGATTGTTAATGACCGCGCAGTACCTTTAATGCAACTTTCAAAAGGGGCTGTTGCTGGTATGGTGTTTGGCTGGTTAGGTGGGGGGACAATATGCATATTATTGCTGTTCTGGCCTGCAATCTCCTACAGGTTGACAGTTAAACACAGAATATTAATCAGCTCTGGCATACCCACTTCTCCAACCACAGCGCTCTCCTGCCCTACAGGTGAGAGCCCTTCTTCAGCCATCTGCTTTTCTTCCTTTTCCACATCATCTAATATCGATGAGAATATGTCATCAGGAACATCCAGCTCCTCCACTCTCTGAATGTTTCTGACTTTTCTAGAACATGGAGACCAAGAAGGATGATTTGGAAGAAATAAGGCCAGCAATTGATAAGGATGGTCATCATTAAGATGAGGACCCCCTAAGGCTACTTTCACACTAGCGTTGATATTTTCTGGTTTTGAGATCCGTCATAGGGTCTCAATACTGGAAAAAAACGCTTCAGTTTTGTCCCCATTCATTGTCAATTGGAGAGCAAAATACATTCAGTTCCATTCTCATATTGGAGAGCAAACCGCAACATGCTGCGGTCTGCTTTCCATCCTGGGATGCAGAGCAAGACGGATCTGTCATGACCCACAATGCAAGTCAATAGGGACGGATCCATTTTCTCTAACACAATCTGACACAATAGAAAACTGCCCCCCCCCCCATTGACTTTCAAGGGAGTTCATGATTGATCTGTCTTGGCTATGTTAAAGAAAACAACCGGATCGGTTCATAATGGAAGCGTTGCCGGATCCTGCAAAATTGCTAGTGCAAAAGTAGCCTAAGGGGTGCAGACTGGATGGTATTGGTTGGCACGGGAATATTAAAGGCTTCCATCTTATTATTATTGAATTACATATCTTTTTCTACATCAGCCATAAACTAAGTAAATGTAGGAATACATAAGTAAAACTGACAAATAACAAGTCTCCCTGCATTCTTCCTGCAGTCTCCCTACACTCTCTCTGCAGTCTTCCTCTCCAGTATTCTTCTATTAATCGTTTTTAGCAACCCTTTCCCTGGCCCATGAACGACTGCAACATTCCCCATGATCAGCTCACAGGGCAATGACAGAGACCACGCGGGATGAGGGTTTATAGGGCTGTAACATCACAGGGGAAGACTATCTGCGAATTGTCTTGCTGCATGCCATTATGGGTGGCACGAGGAAACTTAGATTAATTTGGGATCGAAATTTTCTTAAACTTCGGACCGAGTTCTGCTTTGGATACTCTGGAGACCTCACTTACAAAAATATATTGGTAAAATAGAGCAGGTCCAAAGACAAGCTACAAAAACTTTGGCAGGTCATCACGAGAGACTTAAAGAACTTTATTTGAATAAACTGGTTACTTACCCATATTTACTAATGTGATAGCCCCAAAATTTGGTTTTAGATCTATTCATAAAGCAAAAGTGTCAAAAAAAGCAACGGTGACATTTGGCATCTTTAGCCCACTTGTCTACAGTCAGTCTCTGTTATTTCACTATTAGAAAGAATCAGTAGATGTGCCCCATTATTTTAAGGAAAGAGCAGTAGATCCTTAGAACAAGCTTCCAGCAGATGTGTTTGGAAAATCTACAATAAATAAACTTAAACCCGCCTGGGCTAAGCATACCGTATATCTATCCTGAGAGAAAAATAAAAAGGAAGACTAGAAGGACCATTGTCTTTTTCTGCTTTTAGCTACAGATTTAGCTGAGCAAAGTTTTGAAAAATTCAATTTGTCAGCTTCGCCAAAGTTTGACAAGAAATTTTATTTGTTATTAATTCATTCATCACGAATCGTTATGTTAAAACCCTATTCAGCCTATCAATCCATGGGACCGTTTTGAACGGATGCTTAGAAGTACACCAGTCTAATGGCCGTTAAAAATGGTAGTACGCTAGTGCAATATGGCGTTATTGCAGTCCGCTCCTCTTTTGATTGAAAAAGACCTGCCAATGGAACTGCATTGAGCATGATGATGTCAACGCGTGCTCCCAGTATGATCGCATGGTGACATCATCAAGAGAGGAGAGGACTGCCTCTGTAAGCATGGGGATGGGAGGTGAGTATTTTTCTTTTCTGTTCTTTCTAAGACAACTCCAGACACCATTTTAGGACAAATGATTCGTTACTATGAAGCACAAGGAACTTCAGCTTTGTTTAGAATGAAATTTTTCCTAAAATTCTGAGCCAAATCCGCAGTTTTGGGTGTGGAGTTCTAGTCATGCAGATTTAGATGTGGATACATCACTTATTTTGACGCAGATAATACAGTTTTCCTGGGTAAAAACTGTTCCTCCCTTATCTTGTCTAGGTGCCATTTTGGACCAGAAAGAGTTGTTTTATTTTGTGATGTTACCAATTAACCCAAAAAATTCAAGTGGAAACTTAAAGGGCTATTCCAGCCTAAAACATCCACTGAATAAGTGATAACGTTAGATTCCTGGGGTCCAACAGCTAGGACCTACACTAATCTAGCATCACCTATCCAGTGGATACTGTAGGCGATAAAACTTTTATGATAGGTTGTGATACCCCTTTAAATCACTGTGTGTTCTTTAACTTGTTTCGTGAATATGTCATATATTTTATTTTGATACCAGTAGTGTATATACTGTTTGTATTGTCTTTTTAGTGACCCAGCTTCACTATCTGAACAGTGTAGGTACCAGCAAGGTCATATATACTGTATACTGTTCTAGTACAGAAGTATTGCTCTGATGTTGAACACATTCAGCCTGTGAAATTTCTGAATCATGTTCTTACATGTGGTGAAATCTTCTCAAACCTCCTACATAAGTGACTTTTACTGTACGGAAATCGTTTGGTTCGTGGTTGTATTCACACTGAGGTTAGAAGTTGACATTAAATAAAGTGATGGGAGTTCTTTCCTATCTGAAAATAACAATGGGGACTGCATTAAGATGCCATTTGTGACACCCACCTCTCACTTCTTTGGCTCAAGAAGGCACATAATATGATAATAAGCCCGAGGCTTTGTTGCAGTCAATTGACACCTCTGATTTCTGTCAATTCTGGCTTGGAAAACATGTGTAAACTCAAGTATCCACATTACTATTTACATCCCACTTACTTCTGTGTATATGTGTGAACACTGATATTGAGTTGTTCTTGTGGTGAAGCTCTAGTACCTGTTGGGCTGGCTCTAGTCTGGATGCAGTATGAAATATGGTTGGACATGGAAGCATACAGGTTCTGTACACTTTTATGCCCTCTTGTGGCAAGACCCAGTGTCTAATTAGACCTAATTAGACAGTAATCATTTTCATATCTGGCTGAGGCATCAGCTGAGTTTTGCAGCAATCCGACATTTTTGTCTGGGTGCATTATTGTGTTTTGTAAATTAATGTATGTGACATATAGAAATCTGACATAAAACACAAAATCTTGATTTTATTTGGCTTTCACAATTAAAAGTTTCAGAATTCTTTGCAGTGAACATGCTTATTTCTCATTTGTTTCCTTAATGCAAAATTAAGCAACTTTCTCAATTGTCTTTATAAAAACTCTCCTAATGTTTGGATTCTACGGAGTGAGATGGTACACCTAGATGATGCTGATGCTGAATCTGGCATAAATCCATGAGAGCACTGCTCCTGTTTCTGACAGCTTTGTCTGCTCTTCCCCTTCCTTCTCCCAGTGTTTTGACCTTGTTTTGTGCTGAACTCTTTCTTAATTAAATTCACAGACTAGTTTACTAAGCTGGTTCTACAGTACAAATGGATCTTCACCAAGGCATGGAGGCTCAACCACAGCAAGAAATCTGCTACTAGACACACATCTATGGCCACCTAAGTGCCTCTAGTGGTCACTTAGGTGGCCACACTTCACCAAAGTAGAATCACGCAGCAATGAATGTGGTGCACTATGTGTCAAGAACTCAGTTTGTGGCGAGCATGTATCGCAAGTCTTTGCAGTGTCTAGCCGATACTTCTCAGTTGATAGAATAAGCACTCAAGGAAGAGAATTATACGGTCCACAACAGTAGCATAACTCCAACAGCTTAGAAAATGGACCCTTCTGCAGTCCCATAATTGTGACTCAGCATTGAGTTGTGCGTGGGGATTGCAGGCACATAGCATGACAATTCTCAGTCTTTCTCGTTTACACCCACAGTCTTTATTAGCCTTTAAAAGACATGTGTAGTCGCTCAGCTAGTTGCCTCTGCATTTTATGTTCTCTCAAAGGTAATTATCCTGGAGGTCCAGTTGGCTGCAACCACAATGGTGCAATCAACATTGTCTCTGACCCTCAGTTCCAAGATGGGTTAACTGACCTTGGGGTTTTGTCCACAAACTCCCCTAGGGTCTGGTGTGCTGGAAGACTGCTACTGCTTCACTCTCTGTCCATAAGCTGTCAACATTCTGCTTTTTCTTCTGGTTTGCTTGGGTGCTTGGGCATAGTGGTAGCCTATGTAGTGGTGTGCATGTAGCTTTAACAAGAGGTTGTTCCATATTATTGGTAGCCAGCTGTAAAGGTGATTTCCAACTCTAGTGTGTTTTTAAATGAACCCCCCCACCCATGCCCATCTCCACCCAATGTGCCTTGTCAAGTGAAATATACTTATCTGCTCCTCTAAACTTGGTTCCAGCTCTGTGGGTTCACAACACTGCGGTCACCTGCTGCTTGGGAAATACATCACCACTGCTGCCAGTCATTGGCTGCAGCAGCAAACATGATCTCTGTCTGTGCCAGAAGCTTATATGTGGAGACCAAAGCACTGTCAAAACAGTGGGAAATACAAGCAGAAAAAACCTCTGGGAGAATTCTGCCATAGACAGGTCCCTCTGGGAGGAGAGGGGTTTAAAAAACACATTGGAGTTGCATAATCCCTTTAAATAGGATGGTATACAATTCATTCAGTCTGAATGTTCCAGCAATTATAAATTCTAAGAATTTGGTAGCCTTACTATTGGTTGCTGAGAAGCTTATTTAAATGTCACTTCTGTTAAAAATGCAAAAATATTTTAGATAATTTTAGTAAAATCAGTTTTACACAATGTAAATGTACCTAGTTAATTTACATAATTAAGGCTACTTTCACATTAGCATTAGCAGGGTCCAGCAGGCTGTTCCAGCAGCCTAGCGTACTAACGCTAGCCCATATGTGCCCTTCCGGCCCCATTCACTAAAGTGGGGACAGGACGGAGGTCCGGCCGCAGCACCGGAACAGCCTGCCAGACCCAGCTGATGCTAATGTGAAAGTTGCCTAAGCTTGCTTTGAAATAATCAACAGGTAAGAGAAATGTATTGTAATATACATTTTTATGAAGTTATTATACTCTGAGTTTCCACTTGAACATGGCTTACTCCAAACATTCATATTCTTTACCAGGAATACATGTGGATGACACCACATAGTCCAGAAATATGAAAAAGGCCCTGCCTCCAAAAATAATAGAAAGTGATGGCACCCACCTGGGCGTTAAAATCTCCAATGAGCTTTATCAATCTAGCATAAAATATGTGACATTTTGATCCACGTGGCGGTCTTTTACTTGCTTAAAGGGAATCTGTCACCATGATCTCAGACCATTATCTGCAGAGTAATACATGAGTTGTATTACAGATAAGGGGAATTTATCATAAGGGGAATATTTGATGTCAGTTTTGCTTTTAGTCTGTGTCTGTTTACTTTATGCCACATTTATGAAATGTCTCATGTTGTTTGATAAGTTTGTCATATCCTTAAACCTACATGCATGTAAAAAAATGACTGTTAAAAATGGACAAACTGTCAGTTCTTATGGCCATTCTGCATCCACGTGTGCATCCATTTTCTGGATGTTTGTCCATTTTTAATGGCCATTTTGCATCCATTTTTCATGGCCATGAAAAAACAGCCATGAAAAACAGATGAATTTCATTGGTTTATTTTTTTTTTAGCATCCCAACCCCTGTAGTGCATTCAGTACTCCCCACAGTGCCCCCAGTATCTACAATGCCCCCCTGTAATGCTCCCAGAGTCTATAATGCCCGCCATAGTAGCCCCAGTATATATAAGGTCTTCCACAGTGCAACTCTGTATGTAAAATCCCCCCAATAGTGCCTCCTCTATATAAAAGTCCCCCAATAGTGTTTTCCCAGTATAAATTACCCCCCAATAGTGCCACCTTATGTATGAAATCCGCCCTGTAATTAAAATGCCCCCAATAGTGCCCACAGTCTAAATTACTCTCCTTTGCTGGGTGCAAAAATAAAACTAAAAATAAATACTCACCTCATCCACTTGAACGCACTGACATCTGCTTTGTACTGGAAGGACCTGACGCTCCCAGCGCTCATGACGTCACATATGATTTCATTGATTTCAATGGCGTCTGTCTTGAACGTCCTATTTTTTGACAAAAGACCCCCAGAACCTGCAATGGTTCTGCAAACATTGTGAATGTAGCCTAACACTTTTGTCTAGAAAAGCAACTCCAGTTTTCTTATTTATCCCCCCTGCTGGAGTGAGGCTGCAACTTTTTTGCACCTTTTTTTTTTTTTTAAAAGTTTCAGTGATAAGTCTAGAGTAAAACTCATTAACATAGTTAACCACAACCTACTTCCCCAACCATATTTCAAAAATGGAGTGAGTGGTTTAAAATTGCAAAAATTCACAAACCTTTTGCACAAGTGAGTGCAAAAAGTAGCAAAAGCCAGATTGTACAACTTTGTGAAGCTAGAATTCTGGAAATTAGGCATGATCAATCAGAACCAAGGAGTCCAAACCTCTACTTTTTGTTTTCCTGCTGCCCCTGCTCCCCTGCTGTCAGTGCTCAAAACTGTGGTGAATTACACAGTCTGGACTGGCGTACCATGCTAACACAATGGAAAGGACTCTTGAGCATGTGCATAGGAGTCCTGTGGCGTACCATGCTAACACAATGGAAAGGACTCTTGAGCATGTGCATAGGAGTCCTGACTATTTATTTTAGTGCAGCTTTGAACACTGACATTTGGGGAATGGAGGGCAGTAGGAAAAAAAAAGTGATCTAGACTTCTTATCTGTAGTACTGCTCATATCTTACTGCAGATAATAGTCCAAGATCCTGGTGACAGCTTTCCTTTAAGTAAAAACCCCTACACAAGTCAAAATGCTGGGTATTTTTTCTGCTGGATTAATAATGCATTGTGGAAATGCAAACCGCCAGATGCTTGCAGCCACAGTCTACCACAGTATTTCCAGTGTGCAACTTCTGTATAACATAAAGACACATCTGATTTCCTGAGAAAGCAATGACTTCATCTGGAGGTTGACCACTGGGTAGCATATACTCATGGTTAGTAATACTGAAAACTGGGTAATCTAACCATCGGTTTTACATTTGACTGAAATGTTTGATTTAGTGTAAGTCTCCCTACTGGAAAGCTTGTTTCAACCTTAAAGGGGTTCTGCTGTTGTTTAAAACTGATGATCTATCCTCTGCATAGATCATCAGCATCTGATTGGCGGGGATCCGACACCCGGGACCCCCGCTGATCAGCTGTTTGAGAAGGCAGCGGCGCTGCAGGAGCACCGCGGCCTTCTCTGTGTTTACCGCAGGCCAGTAACGTTACGACTAGTATCACTGGCCTGGGCGGGGCTAAGCTCTGTTCACATGAATGGAGCTTAGCCCCGCCCAGACCAGTGATAGTAGTCGTGACGTCACTGGCCTGCGGTAAACACAGAGAAGGCCGGGGCGCTCGTGCAGCGCCGCTACCTTCTCAAACAGCTGATCGGCAGGGGTCCAGAGTGTCGGACCCCCGCCGATCAGATGCTGATGATCTATCCAGAGGATAGATCATCAGTTTTAAACAACTGCAGAACCCCTTTAAAGATGAACATTAAGATGAACGTTTATGGTTCACATCTGTATTGTGAATTCTCTCTTTTTTTTTGGTACCATAAGAAAAGAAAAACATAATTCAAGCTGTGATAAATTAATCATTTCGCCAACTGAGTTCCATCATTGTGTCCATAATCTAACCAGAATCTGCTTCTCTCCATTACATGAATAGATTATCTTTAAGATTTATCAGTGAAGCTATGTTATAGCTTTGAACAAAGTTTCTAAAAGTGATGCAATTTGCCTCTACAGTATGTCATTGCAAAGGGCCCAGTGCAAGAAGTGTGTGTGTGTGTGTGTATAGTGTATGAACATTGGATGCATGCTACACATGCAGTACCGCAGTACAGGGGATATATGCAAACAGTAGGTTTCTACTGTTATTTAATGTTTGCATTATACATCAGCAGGTGATGTATTGTTGGCATCAGGAATGGGGCTAACCACCCCATTCCTCCATCCCTTGGTAGGAGTGGGCTGGTCCTATTTCCTTCCACGGGAGAAAAGAGTCTAGCTAGGACTGTGAGGAGTGAGGAAGCATGTCCAGAGAACTGTGAAATCACTACTCCAGAGAGACTTAAAGGAGGGGAGACCACAGAAACAGATATTAATCAACTATAACTACAGCCAAATGGGGGAAGAAAAAAAGAGGGACCTGGGGGGGGAGCACTGTGCAAACATGGGTCCCCCAAGTGATGTGCTCTGCAGGGGCCCTTACACTGTGTACAAACTACCGCTAGATATACTACAACTTCTTTTATGCACTAGGAAAGAGAGACTATTATTCTTCTACTTTTGACCTAATTCTTTATACCACCCTTTTCACTGCACCGATCCCAAAGGAACAACAGAGAGTATCCCATGACACATCATCTCATGAGGGCCGCAGCCATCATCTCCACAAGCTCCTTATGGGCTCGCAGAATAAAATTGGTGTCACAAACAGGATTGTTCCTCCATGCCTTACTACCATTGGCCTGATTTCTGTGTGGATCATAAAAGACTCACCACCGCCTATTACCAGGCTCCAGAATCATACCACCAGCGGTGCTCCAGCACAGAAGGGTTAATCAATCATCTTGGATTCACATTGCGTGCACTACATTGGGAAATTAGAGAGAACACCAAGCAGAGAAGCAGGCAAGATGTGTCAGCCCTTTGCTCTACTGGGTGTGGGGGTTCGGCACCTTTAGCCAGGCTCCCATTTATTATTTTGCCATGGCCTTCAGGCCAAGAAAAAGCCTATCCCTGGAGTAGAGGTTGCCCAACTTCAAAATCTGCCATCTCGCTCAGGTGCAGAGACTGAAGGGAAAGGAGACCTGCTACGTGCTGCAAGATGGCAGAAGACCGAAGCTTGACTGACCAGCAATGCTGTGGGGCGACAACCCCAAAACTTAAGAAGTACTTGAGGAGGTATTTGAGGAAGTTAGCAGCCAGTCATCTGTGACAATTACGCAACCTGCATCTGCTAGTGTGGAGGTAGTGGCTGTGGCTCCTGCTCTGTATTTTCTGAATGCAGGGAGGTGCTCACAGTTTGTGACTGAGCTCGTGGCCAGAGCCTGGGTCACCAGAACAGGGCACCAGATTGCAAAAATCATCTCCAGGGCTGCTGAACCAACAGCAGAGCCTGCAAGGATGCCTCACCTGAAATGCTTTGAGGATAATGATGAGGAGGATCTTCTGCTATGAATCCCTGACAAGACAGGTGTAGAAGAAAATCTGGAGCCCTAACAGTGTCAAGATGCTAAGAGACAAAGGACTGGCCCCTATTTGTTGTTATGTTTTAGGGCCTGTACAGCCGCCCTCCTGCCCCTTTACCAAAGGGATTCTCCTTCATCTATTTTATCCAAAATGTGCAAATTGCACTCCCCCATCCACCTCTCAGGTTAAAGGGATTCTCCGGCCTAAGCTTAAAAAATGGCCTTAATTATTACCTGTGAAGAGAAGAAAGGTTAGTCAATACTTACCTGCTGCAACACAGCCGGTTCCTAGATTATCTGCATGGTCCCGTGACCGCTTCCTGTCCTAGCCAGTCTTCTTTCTTTTCCTGGCTGAAACAGAAGATGGAGGGTCATCTCTGAGGTCACCACCTCCTGCTGACCTTTCCTGGTCCAGACATCTGCACTTTTGTGCGCACACATGGGACCACTGCCCATCTATTCACAGTACAGACTTCTGTGTGAAACCTGTACTGATTCACGATGTGAGCACTGTTTATGAGTCACAGCAGTCTCAGCCACAGAGACTGATTGTTATGCTGTTGATGGCACTGGGGGGACTGTGGATGTCACTGGGGATACTATGGGGCATTATGGATATCACGGGGGGGGGCACTACGGATGGCACTATGGATGGCACTGAGCGCATTGTGGATGGCACTGGGGGGCACTGTGGATGGCACTGGGGGCACGGTGGAAAGCACTGGCGGCACTGTGGATGTCATTGGGGCACCGTGGTTGTCACTCGGAGGGCACCGTGGATGTCACTCAGGGGGCACCGTGGATGTCACTCGGGGGCACCGTGGATGTCACTCGGGGGCAGCATGGATGTCACTCGGGGGGGCACCCTGGATGTCACTAGGGGGCACCGTGGATGTCACTGGGGGGGCACCATGGATGTCACTAGGGGGCACCATGGGTGTCACTCGGGGGGCACCATGGATGTCACTCGGGGGGCACCATGGATGTCACTCGAGGGGCACTGTAGATGTCACTCGGGGCATCCACATTTTTTTGCTGATCCATTGACTTCTATGGGTTCAAGATCTGCCTTTTGAGGACCAGAATAGGACATGTTCTATGTTTTGCAGAACTGACAATCGCATGTGGAAAGCACACTGATGACATCCATGTGTTTTACAAAAGTTGATTCGCTCAAGCCTAACCAGGATAACACAACACATGCCAGAATAATACACAACACAAACTAGGATAATTCACAACAAACACACATTACAAACATACAGTAAAAGGGCTCATGCACATGACCATATGTATTTTGCGGTACACAAAATGCAGATCCACAAAAACGGATTACGTCCATGTGACATCCGTGTTGCATCCGTTTTTCTTGCAGATCCATTGTAAAAATGCCTATCCTTGTCCACAAAATTGACAAAAATAGGGCATAATCCATATTTATGGCGGGGCTACGGAATGGACATAAAGATGCGGACAGCACACAGTTGGAGTCAATGGGTCCACATCCTATCCACAAAAAAAACGGAATGGACATGGAAACACGTTTGTGTGCAAGAGCCCTAATACACAAGAAAATCAGGTTACCACATGGTACATATACACAACACACACTAGGATAATACACAGCACACACTAGTAGATTACACAACGCACACCAACAGGATAAGACACAACACACACACAGACCATGATAATATATTACACAAAAATACCAGGATAATATACAACACACACTAGGATAATACAGAACTGTTAGAATAATGCTTATTATTCTGTGTATTCTGCAATAACTATGTTATGCGATTGCCTGCTTCCAGACATAGTGTTATGTTGTTAATAAAGTATTGTTAAAAACAAAAGGCAGGAAGGGGCAGAGCCTTGCTGCACATGTACAGAGAGAGAGCTGAGAGAGAAGAAAGCCAGAAGCAGATGTGTTGAGACTCTGATCTTACCGAAAGTTATATTCATAGGTGGTGCTGTTATTTCTAAATATAATCCTGTTGTTTATTGTGCTACACTTGATGGAGACATGATTATTCCACTGCCATGAGGTTATGGGCCCAGGATCACACAGCATACAGAGGGACAGCAGTGAGCAAAGAAAAGCAAAGATGTCCACCAGCAGCCGCTCAGTGACATTCACAGTGCCAGTCCTATCAAACAAGAACTACCAGTCCTGAAAATTCAAAGTGAAGATGCTTCTTACAAGAGAGGGTATGTGGGAATACACACAAGAATGCAAACCAGTCTGCCAGAGGATTGACTAGAGAAGGATCAGAAAGCACAGACCCTCAACAGAGATGATGATCAGATATACACACGTGAAACTGCAAAAGAGATGTTTGAGGAACTACAGAAAGTGCAAGAAAGAATGAATCTTCAAAAATTTGCTTCAGTGAATAATCGACGAATTTATGACACGATTCGTTCTTAATACGAATTTATTCGGTCGAAGTTGCGTTAAAAAATAATCGTTGTTTTGCGAACATTCCTGCACAAATTCCGAACATACAGTCTAAGCGTTGTTTAAAGTATCAACTGAACTCAATGCGTAAGCATTAGCGTACAAAGTGCGTATGATTCCTTAGCGTACTATTGACTCGCGATTGCATCATACGCACGCACGAAGCTAGACCGCGGCGTACAGTCCTCAGAGGCAGTCTGTCACAATAGGGAATAGTGAGCCCTGTCTTGAGCCCCAACCTCTGTCCTTGCCTACTTACACGGCCCGTCCTAGGTAACGGCGTGTAACTGGGCGGCAATCCCTAGCCTGAACAAGTGCTGGGGCGTAAAGGGAAGGGGAACACGAGGAGAAGTAAACAAACAAAGACAGAACACACACAATATATAGGAGGGTCAGCAAGCCAAGAGTCGTACCAGGATGTCACGTCAAAACCAGGGGAGAAAGCATAAAGCGAAGTCAAAAATACGTAAGCCAAAGTCCAAAAACACAGTAGTCAATATCTGGGAAGAAACACATGCATTGGAGGTACAATAGACCAATCACAGGCAACCTGTGGCCAGCAGGTTGCCTGTTTAAATAGTCCTCCAGATGGGTCACGTGACGTGGCCAGGGCCACGTGACCCTAATTATAATATTCAAATGAGCACTGGCTTATCACTGCCAGCGCTCAACCCCCTACCTGCGACACAGTCCATATGAGCTAGAAAAGTAAGGTGCTAGCTATCCGGCTAAGTGCATCATTAACTGAATACACCATAAAATAAGTGCATAATAGGACACATTGCAGAACCTGAAAAAGAATACACACAATGGGCTAAAGTGCTTGAACGTTGCTGAACCTGTAAAAACATTATTGCCAAAATACTGCAAAGACATAATTATGCAAACATTTTAGTGCAATCAATTTCACATTTGCAAGCATAATAGGCTCAGATATACGTTTGAGACTCTCCTCATGGCTGCTTGGCATAAAACACTGGAACCCATAGTCCAAAATTCAATTGTAATCCACGTGAGGTAATTTTGTAATCAAAAGAGGTAACGTGTAATCCACATGGATAATATAAAATAGCAGCAAATAGAGAACCCTTTTTGTAAAGGGGGCTCCCAAATAACCTGAGAGGGGGGGGGAAAGGAAAATAGGCGTGCTTAGGCGCAACTGGGAACTCTCTGCAGAACGGGGGGAGTCCTGACAAGCCATGGCCATCTGGGTGAGAGTCAAACAGGAAGCAATACAAACTAGATTAAAAACAAGTGCCAACTAGCTCTCTCCCATCAGGTGCAGTCCATGTTGTGGCTCCCACAGGTCCAGACCATGACTCCATGAGGTGTCCTTTAAATCAACCAGACAGTCAGTTGTAGAAGGGTTTCTCAGATGAGGGACCTGAAGTCCTTCTCACTGCTACTGCTGCTACTAAAGGACATAAGAGGACGCTCCTGCCTCCTGTAGGCCAAGCTGGCTGCCGTGGTTGAGTTCCACTGCCCTCTGCTGCCAGAATTCGGACTTGACTGGGTGTTTGTCACACTGGTGAGCACTCCTGACACTTGAGCCTTGGCCCTGGGACAGCAGGGGTAAGGACTTCTGGCTGCAGCGGTTCAGGCAAGGATGTACCCAAGGAAGAACTGCCAGCTCCCCTGGCTGCTGCTGACTTCATTTTCCACAGTAGCTGGTACTGGATCACCATGAGCTGGAATGTGAAAGATGATGTAGTCAGCTGACCCAGGTGAAAGGACTGTGGTGATGTTGGCAATCCAGGGATCAGCGATGCAGGTACCAGGGGCTTAGACAATAACGTTACCCCTGTAGCAAAGGGGCCTTTCAGAGATGCCATGGGAGTATATTCCACCTGATTCCCCACGTATAGGCTATGACGGACTTGGGGCAGGTAAGACCGTTTCACAGACCTGCAGCCCACAAGGGCGGAATAATGAGGGAGGAGTCTTCACTCCCTATACTTGCAAATATATAGTTCCCGGTGGGCCGTGCTGGATTTTTCCGCTTCTGAGGGGGGCGTATCATCATTGTCCCGCTTCTGGGGACCGGGGGGCAAGAAGAATGCGTACATAGTGTTAGTGTTCAAAATTTTAAGAACATTTACTAATCATACAAAGAGAATCTGAATAAATCCGGATTCGCTTAGGAGTAGGAAATAAGGAGGATTCGTAACGAATATCCAAAGCAGCAAATAGATTCGCTCATCTCTAAATCTCAGCAACACATTCTATTTAATGAGAAAACTATACCAGTCTAAGTTAAACAAGGGCCAGAATAGACAGGACTACATAAGAAATACCTTAGAAATTGGGGAAGAAATAAAAGATTTTACAGCACTGTTACTCAGTGGTCTTTCAGAAAGTTATGACACACTTATGACCACACTAGGTGCACATCGAGATAATAAGCTCACTCTGGAGTATGTTGAAGGAAAGCCTATAGATGAGTTCAAGAGAAAATCAGAAAATAAAAATAACAGTCACAGAGTAGAATGTGTAGTAAAGACAAAGGATCGAGTCACAAGTGACACTAAGTTCGAGTGGCGAGAAAACATGTCATATGAAAGCTGACTGCAGAGTTTGGAAAGCCAGAATGAAACAGATAAAAAGGCAAGGTGATCACCAAAGAGTTGAAAGTGCTGTCTGTGAAGAAAGTAACACTCCAAATACTGGAGGGGCATTTGTTATTAAAGGGGTTGTCCGGGCTTTTAATATTAAAGAACTCAAAGCAAAAATATTATTCTCTGACCTATTAGAAAGGTACATGATGTAATTTGTAGTGAATGTAATCTTCTTACCAGTGGCTGTATTTGTGAGTTATACCTCCCTTATGCTTCTCACCTGGCACCCCCGCCGACCAGCTGTACCTTGCACCATCTTCCATCTCTCTTCCTGCTGCTGCTCATATGTCTATGCCAAAGCAGCAACAGAGCAGAAAGAGACATGGGAGAGAGCACATGCACCATCTCCTTATACAGCTGATCGGACCCCCACCAATCAGATATTGATGACCTATCCACAGCAATAGTTGGAATTCTTTGCAGATACATAAGCAAACTATGTCAAAGAGACTAGAGAGTGTTTATATATCTGAAAGCAACTATAGATACAAGTTTGAAGATAACCGCCTCAGATCTTAAACATGTAGGCTATGTAGATGCAGATTGAGCTGGTAATTCAGAGGACTGTAAATCCACAAGCAGTTACATATTCAAGTTAGGCAAAAGTTCAATTTCTTGGTCTAGCAGAAAATAGGTTTCTGTTGCTTTGTCTTCTACATAAGCTGAATACGTATCTACAACCTATGCCAGTCAAGAAGTAATCTGGTTAAATCAACTCTTGGAAGATCTTGGTGAACCATTAAGTCAACCAACAATAGTTTATGAAGACAACCAAGCATGCATTAAACTTGCAAGCAATGAGAAAATTAGCGCAAGAAGCAAGCACATTAACCAAGCTGTTCCTCCTGTTAGTGGGGGCTGGTACAACTTCAGGAGAGGAGGGTGAGTTCTAGAGTAGTGAATCTAGAGGTGTGCAAGGCAAAGGGAACACATGAGAGGTGCTGCCCTAATAGTAGGAGAGTTACTGTAGGAAGTAGCTTATAGAGCACCCACTCCCAACAGCCATATCCAGACCCAATAGCCAGATATCCTTCTCCTGCCAGAGAATTGGAAAGTAGCTCATACATCACCCACTCTTGAGAATTATACTGAAGACACTGTTGTGAGGCGAGGAGCTACAGTCAAGCCAACCGTCATCAAAAGGTCAGTATCATCTAGGTGCAGAACTGAAGTCATCCAACCTGCCACCATGCCTCCTTAGCTGGTGCTAGAGATGAATTGCACTAAACACCTGCTACTGTATGTACGTATTTGGAGTTCTTACACACTTAGTAAAAAGGACTTTGTTATGTTTAACTTTGGCCTTATTATTCAGTACTATGTCTTTCACTGCAACAGACTCCAGGGTGCAACTTCCTGAGGTCAGACCCCGTGACACTACAACATTACATCAGGGCCACTACCACTCCCATCCTCTACACTGACTGATTTTGGACAGGTAAATGAGTTTGTTTTTAGGTTTCTACATACAGCAACAGCAGTCCATGTCTATGCTTCCGATACCCCTGTATGTCTGTTTTTTTATACAGTATCTGGTGTATGGCTTGATTTTGGACAGAGTTGCTCATTTAAAGGAGTTTCTCCATCTTAAAGGAAATCTGTCACTTGTTTTGAGTGAATTAAACTAAAAGTACTGTTGCATGCATGAAAGTACCTTGTATCCAGGTGTGGTCTTCTTTCTTTTGTCTGTCTTCTCATTTTCTTTTAATTAGCGTTTTTGTGATATGCAAATGAGCTCTGAAGGAGCCCAGAGGGGCGTTACAATAGATGAACTGAGCCCACTAAAGCCCTCCTCTTGAGCCCAGCCCGCCTTCTAATTCAAATTTGAACACTCCTCGTTAGGGCTGGAGTAACGCCCATATTTGAATAATTTGCCACCTATGGTCGCGCTCCGATGAAATCTGCGCAGGCACAGTACCGGCCGCTGCTGTTTCCAACACTGGCATGCCGAGGAGGAGGGGGGAGGTGGCGAATTATTCAAATATGGGCGTTACTCCAGCCCTAAAGAGGAGTGTTCTATTTGAATTAGAAGGCGGGCTGGGCTCAAGAGGGGGGCGTTACTGGGCTCAGTTCATCTATTGTAACGCCCCTCTGGGCTCCTTCAGAGCTCATTTGCATATAAAAACGCTAATTAAAAGAAAATGAGAAGACAGACAAAAGAAAGAAGACCACACCTGGATACAAGGTACTTTATTGCACGCAACAGTACTTTTAGTTTAATTCACTCAAAACAAGTGACAGATTTCCTTTAATAAGTGATGATAAAGTATATCAGTAGGATAAGCAATCATTTCCTGATCTTTGGGAGTCCAACCACAGTAATCACGAGAATAAAGACTCTGGAGGTGCCTTTGGTCAGTCCCCCACCAGTTGGCAATTGAAAACATATTTTAGTGATGTAACATAATTTACTTGGTTGGAAAACCCATTAAATTGTGTCTAGGGAGGCAACTCCATTAATAAGACTGCTCTTTTCTGCAGTCATATGCAAATCGCAAGATCATGTTAAATTCTTACTGTTGTTGCACACTGTCTATCCAGTCATTTGCTTGGTGGTTTGTTATATAATTCCAGTTCCTCTGTGGATATCTTTAAATAACTTTTAGCTCTCGGAATACAAGAAAAGGAATTTCCAGATTTCATCATTGTCATTTTAATGAAATGACTTTCCTTCTCAGAGTCAATGGATTTTGCTTTTTGTTTTATAATATCTTCTGATAAGAAAAATCTATTTGGATTTGCATGTCCACCATCACATCCAGCACTGCAGCCATTCACTGCTCGTTGCCTAAGTCAGTGAATGGCTGAAGTAGTGAACATGGAGATGCATGAGCCGTCAGACTTCTGGTCTACAGGGGACAGGAAGCATCAAGAATGGGGCTGTCGTTGCTGGAACAGAATTGCTTGGAAGAGGTTAATTTTTTATTATTAAAAACACATTCCTGCCCTTAAACGGGTTGTGCAGGATTTTATATTTATGACCTATCCATCAGTGGGGGTCCAATACCCGGGACACCCCTGCCAATCAGCTGTTTGAAGAGGAGGCAGTGCTCCTTGAGAGCACTGCTTCCTCTTCATTACACTACACATCTCCCTTGCAGTGGCGGCGTTATGTAATTAGAAGTACTCGCTCCATGGAGCGACTACTTGTAATTACACTTGCTTCCAAGATGACAGACAGTGTAATGAAGAGACAGTAGCGCTTGCATGGAGCACCGCTTCCTCTTCAAACAGCTGATGGGCTGGGTGTCGGACCTCCACCTATGGAGGTCATTAATATGAAACCCCTGTAATCAATTAATCAATTTTGAATTAGGGGTTGGACAATTACTTTAAACTGATCCTTAAAATTAATTCTGACTGAATCCGCTGTTTTCAGTGGGACACCAGAGAGGTAAGCATGTTGGATTTCAACCTGCCTAAAACTCTTTGCTCCTCTCTCGCTATTGAGAACACATGCACACTAACCAGAGCATGCAAGTGTGTGGATGGGGTCAATGAGGACAACTGACAGCTATCAAAAATGTACTCATTCAGAAAGTTTTCAGACTCTTACTTTTTTTCAAATTTGGTTATGTTGCAGTTTTGTGGTAAAAGGAAAAAATACAAGTCCCCTTCCCACCATCAATCTGCACTCAATACTCCATCATGAGAAAGTGAAAACAGAATTTTAGAAATGTTCACAAATTTATTAAAAAGGAAAACCTACAATTTTGTATGGGCATAAATGTTCAGACTCTTTTCTATGATACTTGAAATGTAACTCTGGGGCCTAAAATTTCTCTTGAACATCTCGGAGATGTTTCTACACCTCGATTGGAGTCCACCTGTGGTAAATTCAGTTGATTGGACATTATTTGGAAAGACACAGCCCTGTCTTTATAAGGTCTCACAGCTGACGATGCATATCAGAGTAAACAACAAGCCATGAGGAGGAAAGAACTGCCTGTAGAGCTCAGAGACAAGATTGTGTGGAGGCACAGATAACAACATTTCTGCTGTACTGAAAGCTCCAAGAACAGATTGGCCTCCATAACTCTTAGACCTGATGCATACGGCCGTTGCACAGCAATATGCCATGGGGTGTCTCTCCATGCCTGCGCACCGAAATAAAATAGAACATGTTATATATACAGTGCCTTGCGAAAGTATTCGGCCCCCTGGAACTTTTCAACCTTTTGCCACATTAAAGGCTTCAAACAAAAAGATATAACATTTTAAATTTTTGGTGAAGAATCAACAACAAGTGGGTCACAATTGTAAAGTGGAACGAAATTTATTGGATCATTTAAACTTTTTTTGTAATAATAAAACTGAAAAGTGGGGCTTGCAAAATTATTCGGCCCCTCTGCATTAATACTTTGTTGTGCTACCTTTTGCTGCGATTTCAGCTCCAAGTCGCTTGGGGTATGTCTCTATCAGTTTTGCACATCTAGAGACTGAAATTCTTGCCCATTCTTCCTTGCAAAACAGCTCAAGCTGTTTGAGGTTGGATGGAGAGCATTTGTGAACAGCAGTTTTCAGCTCTTTCCACATATTCTCAATTGGATTCAGGTCTGGACTTTGACTTGGCCATTCTAAGACCTGGATACGTTCATTTTTGAACCATTCCATTGTAGATTTTGCTTTATGTTTGGGATCATTGTCTTGTTGGAAGATAAATCTCCGTCCTAGTCTCAGGTCTTTTGCAGACTCCAACAGGTTTTCATCCAGAATGGTCCTGTATTTGGCTCCATCCATCTTCCCATCAATTTTAACCATCTTCCCTGTCCCTGCTGATGAAAATCAGGCCCAAACCATGATGCTGCCACCACCATGTTTGACAGTGGGGATGGTGTGTTCAGGGTGATGAGCTGTGTTGCTTTTATGCCAAACATATCGTTTTGCATTGTTTCCAAAAAGTTGGATTTTGGTTTCATCTGACCAGCGCGCCTTCTTCCACATGTTTGGTGTGTCTCCCAGGTGGCTTGTGGCAAACTGTAAACAAGACTTTTTATGGATATCTTTGAGAAATGGCTTTCTTCTTGCCACTCTTCCATAAAGGCCAGATTTGTGAAGTGTTCGACTGTTTGTTGTTCTATGGACAGACTCTCCCACCTCAGCTGTAGATCTCTGCAGTTCATCCAGAGTGATCATGGGCCTCTTGGCTGCATCTCTGATCAGTCTTGTCCTTGTTTGAGATGAAAGTTTAGAGGGACGGCCGGGTCTTGGTAGATTTGCAGTGGTCTGATACTCCTTCCATTTCAATATGATCGCTTGCACAGTGCTCCTTGGGATGTTTAAAGCTTGGGAAATCTTTTGGTATCCAAATCCGGCTTTAAACTTCTCCACAACCGTATCATGGACCTGCCTGGTGTGTTCCTTGGTCTTCATGATGATCTCTGTGCTTGAAACAGAACCCTGAGACTATCACAGAGCAGGTGCATTTATACGGAGACTTGATTACATACAGGTGGATTCTATTTATCTTCATCAGTCATTTAGGACAACATTGGATCATTCAGAGATCCTCAATGAACTTCTGGAGTGAGTTTTCTGAACTGAAAGTAAATGGGCCAAATAATTTTGCATGCCCAACTTTTCAGTTTTATTATTACAAAAAAAGTTTAAATGATCCAATAAATGTCGTTCCACTTCACAATTGTGACCCACCTGTTGTTGATTCTTCACCAAAAATTTAAAGTGTTATATATTTTTGTTTGAAGCCTGAAATGTGGTAAAAGGTTGAAAAGTTCCAGGGGGCTGAATACTTTCGCAAGGCACTGTATAGATATATATATTCAAGTTGAATGGGTCTGGATTAGAGATGAGCGAGCACTAAAATGCTCGAGTGCTCGTTATTCGAGTCGAACTTTTCCCGATGCTCGGGTGCTCATTTCGAATAACGAACCCCATTGAAGTCAATGGGAGACTCGAGCATTTTTGCGGGGGACCAAGGCTCTGCCTAGGGAAGGCTGGGTGAAAACCTGGAAACCTCAGAAAATGATGGAAACACCACGGAAATGGACAGGAAACAGCAGGGGCAGCATGCATGGATGCCTCTGAGGCTGCTTAATCCCACCATTACCCCAAATTCTCAGGCAACAGCCTGGTGGTTACCCTCATGGCAATTGTGCTCACCCAGACCAAGAAAGGCGAGGCAAATACCCATCACATGTTAGGGAAGCACCCAACTATGTGCAACGAAGGTCCATCACCGCCTGCAGGTGACACCACTGCTCATGCTGGCACTGCAGCTGAAATCAAGTTTAGTATCTGTTCTTATCAGTTGCTGTGGCTGCTGGTGGTATAGTGGTGAGCATAGCTACTTCCCAAGCAGTTGATCCGGGTTCGATTCCTGTCTATCGCAGAAGGCAATTAAAAATCAGTACAATATCTAATACATCCCCCTACCCGGGTAAATTGTTTGGAGAGAGGGCCTGTAGGTGGGGGGGAAGGAGGTTTCGCTGGAAGAGCCAGAGGAGTGCCCCCTGGGCTAGTATGTGTGGTGGTGACAACAGCCAGAATGGGTTTGGGAAAACTGTTGCTTTAACCTGTATGGTATCGATTCTTGTCAGTTTAATACCGTATACGTCCCCTATCTTGGGACCCTATATTTAATGGATTTTTCAAACACGGAAAACGGAAAAAGAGCTTGCTGTGGCCAGGGGAGTGTCTTTCCCACTGCAGCTAAGGGGACGTGTCCATGATCTGCCTATCACAGGTCAGGAGGCAATTAAAAGAAGAAAAACAAAAAACATCAGTACAATATCTAATACGTCCCCTATCCGGGTAAATAGTTTGGAGAGAGGGCCTGTAGGTGGGGGGAAGGAGGTTTCGCTGGAAGAGCCAGAGGAGTGCCCCCTGGGCTAGCGAGTGTGGTGGTGATAACAGCCGGATGGATTTAGAATGACGACGCAGGACCCCAACTTAAAAATTTAGCATCAACCGGTACAGTCGTAAATTATGAGATTGATCAAGTGTGGTATGTATACTACTCAGTTTAAAACCGTATATGGCAGCTATCCGGAAAAATGGTTTGGAGAGAGAGAAAGATAGGACAAAGACGTAAATTGTTTGGAGAGTGGGCCTGTAGGTGGGGGGGGGGGCAGGCTGGGGGGAAGGAGGTTTCGCTGGAAGAGCCAGAGGAGTGCCCCCTGGGCTAGCGTGTGTGGTGGTGACAACAACCGGATGGAGTTAGAATGACGACGCAGGACCCCAACTTAAAAATTTAGCATCAACCGGTACAGTCGTAAATTATGAGATTGATCAAGTGTGGCATGACTTTTTAGATGGAGATTGCATGTGGTCACGTACTCCCTGGAACCCCATAGTCACCCCTTCCCTGATGTGCTCGCCCAGAACATTCTCTGCCCCAATTCGCAAGACCTTTTGCTGTTTCCGTGTGCTGACAGTGGGGATTTACCAGTGTTGTCTGAGGAGGTGGTAGACAATGGCGAGACACAGGTGTCGGGGGGTGAGGTAGTTGTATGGGAAGCAAGTTACAGTGGGGACTCCTTGGGGGGGACCTTCTCATGATGGGACAGATTCAACTTGGGTGGATCAGGCACAGGAACAGATGATTTTTTTGGGGGGTTTATTTAACTTTTATTTAGCAAAAATAACCACAGAGATATTTATTCGTTATCTTCTCTGAGCAGTTTGGCGTTGGGGTTCGTCACTTTGATGGCGAGCTGTGCCGCTCTCTCCACAATGGTCTGTAGGTTCTTAGATGGAGACTTTGTCGGCGATTTCAGTACAGAAGGACTTGTTGCTCATCCGCAGAACCTCGACCTCCTTGACATTGTGGACAAGGAATTTGCGGGTAGACCAGGAATTTGCGGAACCCTGTGGGCAGCATGTGTTTGGTCTTCTACTTGCTACCGTATCCAATGTTGGGCAATATAGATTCGCAAGTAATATTATTTTTCACACCTATCCCAAAAATAAAAATGTATGCAGTTTGCGCAAATAAAACTGGAAACTGGAATTGGAGAGAGGGCCTGTAGGTGGACCTCCGGAAAAACTGTTTGAAGAGAGGGCCTGTAGGTGGACCTCCGGAAAAATTGTTTGGAGAGAGGGCCTGTAGGTGGAACTCCGGAAAAATTGTTTGGACAGAGGGCCTGTAGGTGGACCTCCGGAAAAATTGTTTGAAGAGAGGGCCTGTAGGTGGAACTCCGGAAAAATTGTTTGGAGAGAGGGCCTGTAGGTGGAACTCCGGAAAAATTGTTTGGACAGAGGGCCTGTAGGTGGACCTCCGGAAAAATTGTTTGAAGAGAGGGCCTGTAGGTGGACCTCCGGAAAAAATTTTTGGAGAAAGGGCCTGTAGGTGGACCTCTGGAAAAATTGTTTGAATAGAGGGCCTGTAGGGGGCCCTCCTGAAAAATTGTTTGAAGAGAGGGCCTGTAGGTGGACCTCTGGAAAAATTGTTTGAATAGAGGGCCTGTAGGGGGCCCTCCTGAAAAATTGTGCTAAAAGAGTGCCAGTTGGACCTCTAAAAAATGGCGTTTTTTGGGTCAGCGTTAGGCAAAGACGATATGTAGGAGGAGGAGGAGTAGGAGGAGGAGTAGAGAAGAGGAATCGGATACATAAGTTATTTAAATCTTTAGCTGCTTTCCCCCGGAGATTTGAATTCCGGTGAAATCCAGGCTTTGTTCATTTTAATAAGCGTCAGCCTGTCAGCGCTGTCAGTTGACAGGCGTGTACGCTTATCGGTGATGACGCCACCAGCTGCACTGAATACCCGCTCTGACAGCACGCTAGCGGCAGGGCAGGCCAGCACCTCCAAGGCGTACAGCACCAGTTCAGGCCACGTGTCCAGCTTTGAAACCCAGTAGTTGTATGGAGCAGAGTGATCGCTACGGACGTTGGTATGGTCAGCTAGGTACTCCCTCACCATCTTTCTGTACAGCTCCCCCCTACTCTGCCTAGACTGGGGACAGGTGACAGTGTCTTGCTGGGGTGACATAAAAGTGGCAAAGGCCTTGGAGAGCGTTCCCCTGCCAGAGCTGGACAAGCTGCCTGCTCGCCTCCTCTCCCCCGCTACTTGGCCCACAGAACCATGCCCTCTGCCGCTAGCGGCGTCAGATGGGAAGAATTGTTTCAGCTTGTGCACCAGGGCCTGTTGATATCTATTCACTCTCATACTCCTTTCCTCTGCAGGGATGAGAGTGGAAAGGTTCTGCTTGTACCGTGGGTCCAGGAGAGTGAACACCCAGTAATCGGTGTTTGAAAAAATTCTTCTAACGCGAGGATCACGGGATAGGCAGCCTAACATGAAGTCTGCCATGTGCGCCAGAGTCCCAACACGCAAGAATTCCCTCTCCTCACTGGCCTGACTCTCCATTTCCTCCTCCTCCTCCTCCTCCTCCAAGTCCTCCTCTTCAGCCCATACACGCTCAAGAGTTAAGGACTGAGCACTGGTACCCTCTACTGTCTCGCCGACATTCTCCTCCTCTTCCTCCTCATCCTCATCCCCCTCCTCCGATACGCGCTGAGAAACAGACTGGAGGGTGCTCTGGCTATCAAGCGACGTATCTTCCTCCACCGTCTCTTGTGACAAGCGCAAAGCATCCGACTTGATGCTGAGCAGTGAGTTTTTCAACAGGCAAAGCAGCGGGATGGTGAGGCTGATAATGGCGGCATCGCCGCTGACCATCTGTGTTGACTCCTCAAAGTTGCTCAACACCTGGCAGATATCAGACATCCACGTCCACTCCTCATTGTAGACTTGAGGAATCTGAGAGACCTGACTACCAGATCTGGTGGAAGATGACATCTGGCAGTCTACAATCGCTCTGCGCTGCTGGTAAACTCTGGATAACATATATAACATTGTCACACACAACCATGCCTGGCTTGAGGTTCAGCGGTGCCAGCCACAGATCGGTCTGCGCCGTGATGCCCTGTAACAGCTCTTGGGCGGTGTGCCTTTTGTCACCTAAGCTCAGCAGTTTGAGCACCGCCTGCTGGCGCTTACCCACGGCACTGCTGCTGCGCCTAGAGCTACCGACTGAAGGCGCCGTGCCCACGGATGGTAATTCGGTGGAGGAGGAGGAGGAGGAGGGGTCAGAAGAGGAGGAGGCATAGTACGTCTGAGAGACCGTGACCGAGGTAGGCCCCGCAATCCTCGGTGTGGGCAGTACATGAGCGGCCCCAGGGTCATTCTCAGTCCCAGCCTCCACCAAGTTAACCCAATGTGCCGTCAGTGAGATATAGTGTCCCTGCCCGGACCAGACTTGCGAACATCTAGGCCTCGCCACGGGAGCTTCACTACGTGAAACAGTTGCTGATGATGCACCAGCTCTGGCCCTGCTTCTCTCTCTGGCCACACCACTGCCTCTTACAACCTGTTCTGGTGCGGCACTCGCCTGCTCCTCAGAAGCACTGTCTTCACTCGGCATATCAACCCAGCTTGGGTCAGTCACCTCGCCATCCTCCGATTCCTCAGTCTGCTCCCCCCTCGGAATTCCTCCCCTAACAACAACTTCACCACTGTCTGACAACCGTGTCTCCTCATCGTCCGACACCTCTTTACAAACTTCTTCCACTAAGTCAACATTGTTATCATCATCATCACCCACAGACTGAGACAGTTGGAAAACTTGGGCATCGAGAACAAGGTCAGCAGCAACCTGAGAAGTGGTTTGTGACTCTGGGAAGGGTCCAGAAAACAGTTCCTGAGAGTATGCCGGATCACATTCCAAAATTTTCCTGGGAGGGGGCAGACTGGGGGGAAGGAGGTTGAGGTGGAGGAGCCATAGGAGTGCTCCCTTGGGTAACGTGGGTGGACTGCGTGGAAGACTGACTGGTGGAGAAATTACTTGACGCATTGTCCGTAATCCACGAGATCAGCTGTTCGCACTGTTGTGGTTTCAACAGTCCTCTACCACGTGTCCCTGTAAGTTGAGACATGAAGCTAGGGAGAGTAGCTCTGCGGAATTCCCCTGCTCCCTCATCAGCAGGTACTGTCTCACCCTGCCCAGGACCACGGCCTCTGCCCCCTGTAGTAATTGAATGCCCACGCCCACGCCCTCGTCCTCGACCCTTAGCCCTGGCGTTCAACATTTTTTGTATATAAGTGTATGATATAAAAAAAAAAATTAAACGGGACTGGTGTACTGAAACCCACAAACTTGTTCAGTCTGGTAGAATTAAGTGACGTACAGAAAGTGTCACCTGGACAGATTATACGGATTGGAGCGAGTGTGCTGAACTATGACACACAGAAAGGTTACACGCAGCTGAGTAAAATGGATTTGTACCACTGAGCTAAAACAACTGACAAACTTATTTTTTTTTTTAATTTTGTTTTTTTGGGAATGTGACGTGCAGAAACTATCGTAGAACTGACTGACACCCTGTTAACGGTGGCTATTTAGACTGCGACCCAGACAAATGTCGCATAGAGAGTTTTCTGGATCAAGCTGTAGATGATATTGGTAGCAAATGACTTGGTTGTATTCTGTGACGTACAGAAAGTGTCGCCTGGACAGTATATACGGAGCGGAGCGAGTGTGCTGAACTGTGACACACAGAAAGGTTACACGCTGCTGAGTAAAATGGATTTGTATCACTGAGCTAAAACAACTGAAAAACTTTTTTTTTTTTTATATTTTGTTTTATATTTTTTTTTTATTTTATTTTTGGGAACGTGACGTGCAGGAACTATCGTAGAACTGACTGACACCCTGTTAACGGTGGCTATTTAGACTGCGACCCACACAAATGTCGCACAGAGAGTTTTTGGGATCAAGCTGTAGATGTTATTGGTAGCAAATGACTTGGTTGTATTCTCTGACGTACAGAAAGCGTCGCCTGGACAGTATATACGGATCAGAGCGAGTGTGCTGAACTGTGACACACAGAAAGGTTACACGCAGCTGAGTAAAATGGATTTGTATCACTGAGCTAAAACAACTGAAAAACTTATTTTCTTTTAAATTTGTTTTTTTGGGAACGTGACGTGCAGAAACTATGGTAGAACTGACTGACACCCTGTTAAAGGTGGCTATTTAGACTGCGAACCCCAGACAAATGTCGCACAGAGAGTTTCTGGATCAAGCTGTAAGATGATATTGGTAGCAAATGACTTGGGTTGTATTCTGTGACGTACAGAAAGTGTCGCCTGGGACAGTATATACGGATTGAAGCGAGTGTGCTGAACTGTGACACACAGAAAGGTTACACGCAGCTGAGTAAAATGGATTTGTATCACTGAGCTAAAACAACAGAAAAACTTATTTTTTTTTTATATTTTTTTTTTTATATTTTTTTTTTTATTTTGTTTTTTTGGTAAACGTGACGTGCAGGAACTATGGTAGAACTGACTGACACCCTGTTAATGGTGGCTATTTAGACTGCGACCCAGACAAATGTCGCACAGAGAGTTTTTGGGATCAAGCTGTAGATGTTATTGGTAGCAAATGAATTGGTTGTATTCTCTGACGTACAGAAAGCGTCGCCTGGACAGTATATACGGATCGGAGCGAGTGTGCTGAACTGTGACACACAGAAAGGTTACACGCAGCTGAGTAAAATGGATTTGTATCACTGAGCTAAAACAACTGAAAAACGTATTTTCTTTTAAATTTTGTTTTTTTGGGAACGTGATGTGCAGAAACTATGGTAGAACTGTCTGACACCCTGTTAACGGTGGCTATTTAGACTGCGACCCAGTCAAATGTCGCACAGAGAGTTTTTGGGATCAAGCTGTAGATGATATTGGTAGCAAATGACTTGGTTGTATTCTGTGATGTACAGAAAGTGTCACCTGGACAGTATATATGGATTGGAGTGAGTGTGCTGAACTGTGACACACAGAATGGTTCCACACTGCTGTGTGCAATGGATTTGTATCACTGAGATAGAACAATAAAAAAAAACAGGGTTAGATATGGCGATAGCTGCACTACTAGTGCCAGCCAGCCAGCCAAGCCAGGAGACAAAAAAATAAATTTCTTCTAGCCCTTAGAAGGGCTGTTGGGTTCTTTGTGGGTGATTCCTGCCTAACAGAGAACTAAATTCAGGCCCTAACAATGTCCCTGAAAGTCAGCAGCTCTATCCCTAACGACATCCAGACGGCATCTGAGCCGAGCACCGCGGCCAGTCACTAGTATATTCCAGGGTCACCTGATCAGGCCAGCCAACCCCTGCTATCGACATGTAAGGGCCCCACGTGATGCTGGGTGTACCGCAGAGTCTCCTGGCTTGTGATTGGCTGTGTTTATAGGCGCCAAAAAAGCACGATGCGGAAGTTGCCATTTCCTCGAGTATGGCGAGATACTCATCCGAGCAGCGAGCACTTACGAGTACCCTAATACTCGAACGAGCACCGAGCTCGGACGAGTATGCTCGCTCATCTCTAGTCTGGATCCATAGCAGCAGCCGCATGGATAGTGCCTGTGCATTGAGGAATGCAAAATGTGGTCCCCAATGCATGAACGGCCATGTGCATGAGCCCTTAAATGGAAGAGGTTTCAATCAACCAGGAATCTTCATAGAGCTGGCCTCATCAAACTAAATAATTGGGGGAAAAGAACATTGGTACGAGAGTTGACCAAGAACCCAATGGTCGCTCTGGCTGAGCTCCAAATATCGTGTGCAAATGGGAGAAACATCACTGATTCACCTTCCAACAATTTAATCACCCCACGCACACAGCCAAGACAACACAGGAGTGTCTTAGGGATAATGCTGTGAATGTCCTTGAGTGGCCCATCCAGATCCCTGACTTGAACCCGATCAAACATCTCTATAGAGACCTGAAAATGTCTCTCCACTGTCCCCACTAAACCTGACAGAGAGGATCTGCAGAGACGAATGGCAGAAAATCCCAAAATCCAGATGTGCAAACGTTGTGGCATCGTATCTAAGAAGACTGGAGGCTGTAATTACTGCCAAAAGGGGTACTGAGTAAAGAGTCTGAATATGTGAAATGTTACTGCAAGATTTTAGGGGCACATTTAT
Organism: Rhinella marina; assembly: GCA_900303285.1. Taxonomy (NCBI): domain Eukaryota; kingdom Metazoa; phylum Chordata; class Amphibia; order Anura; family Bufonidae; genus Rhinella; species Rhinella marina. The sequence continues at coordinate 51,293 of ONZH01001011.1, forward strand.
TAAGACTGGTGTTTTAGATGCCGGTTTTAATAAAGCCCCTGTGCTGACGGTGGATCCACTGAAGCTATGAAGAGTAACAGGCCTCTCCATAACTTTGCACGTTCCAGCACCAGTTCTACTGTACATGTAAGACTGCTTCCTAGCTGTCTTATATTTAGACCATTTGCTACGCCTAAAGGTAAATGAAACAGGCCCCCCCCCAGGCCCTCAATTTTAGACCTGGAGTAAGCAGGGCGAAGTCGCAGAGAGTGGCGCAACTAACCGCTGCGTCACCATCTGTGCCTGAAATACAACTAATTTATGCGTATTTCAGTAAATTTCAGTAGTAAATGACACCCTTCGTTTTCAATAAATTAATAAAGATCTCTAACATTCTGTTTTCACTTTCTAATTATGGGGTACTGAGGGCAGAATGATGGGGGGAAATTGTTGGGTTTTTTTTCTTTATATATGCACAAGGCCACAACATAACAAAATGAGAAAAAAAGGAAAAGACCCTGAAGCCTTTCTGAATATGTTGTATATGTAAATCCACAAAACCTTGTGTTCTTACCACATACCTTTGTCCCAGATTATATGGGACCACTGATTTTAATATTTCCAACTTTACTATAACTGCTTGATAAACTGTGACACAAAAAACCGATGTGAGCTTCATGTAAAACATCTTGCAACTCTGGTGCTTTATTTGTCCTTTAAAATGCAATTTTGCAAAAATCGGTGTCCCAGAAAATTTGAAAGTGGTTCTTCAGGGCCTAAACAGTGATTGGTGGTGATCTGACATCCATGACCTCTTCCAGTCTGCACTGTGAAGGGGACACATCACCCCTGCAAGGAAAGACCACTAACCCCCTTAAAACATAATAAATAAAATAAGGCCACCGCCATCCAAGAAATATGGTGAGGTTGGGGTGGACAAGCTCTGATTGTGGCCATTGCAGGGGCTTCTTTATTGCATAAACAAGTAATATGTAGAATACAATTAGCTACCAAAATAGTCAGGAGAGGTGAAAGGTCCACTTAAATGGGTGATGAGAATCTGCAAAGTGATGTGATCTCTACAGGTGTCACAATATACCCAGGTCATGAAAATGGTATGAAGGCAGTGGGATATCCTGGGTGATTAGTGTGGCCAAATTTTTTCTTCTCTGTGTATGTCGTTGAAGGGAAGTACCTGTCAGATCAGAGCATGAATATGGTTATAGGGCATGCACAGCCAAATCTCTTCGATGTGTGCAAGGCTGGTGACCTGTATGTCCCCAGTGTAGTTTCTTAGCAGGTATGGTCTTGCTGAAGTTTCAGGGAAATGAGCTTATACGTAATTCTTAGAAAATAAGTTTCATCTGTCACTTCTTCAAACTAATTCATAAATTTGGTCTTTCCAGTCAATGACATACAGCCAGTCTGAGCCTAAGTCAGCAAGTTTTATAGGCAAAGCCTTAACTCTAGGGTCAGCAGATCAGTCATCGGAGAGTCACATTTCTCTAAATAAACACTCCATCCTGCAACCGGATCTCCTCTGGTCGGAAACTGAACATGACAGTTTCACATCTGCATTCCAAAATCTCCTCTGATTTTTTTGAAATTGATATTGCATTAACATTTATCTTTGCCAGATGTCCACTTCTGAAGTTTTTCTATGAAAATAGTTTGCAATTTTGTTAAGTAAATTATACTGTATACTGCTTTAACTATCCCTAATTGATGGAAAGGTACCTTGAAAATAAGCAGCAGATGCAAAAGTACCTCCATGCTGGTATCTATAGTTGTAATCTGCAAAGAAACCTGGCATACGTAGACGATATGCTATGGATTTTCCAACATGGTATTGCTGGCAGAAAATCTACAAAATATGATAGTACCAGCAAAATGGACAAGATTTAACAAAAATCTCATCCATACACTGTGGAACAAATCCTCTAAAGTTACCTGAATAAAAAAACACATAGTACAAACCAGTTAAATCATTGCCACTCTAGAGTAGATGCACAGTGATTCTAGCTGGTCTTATTTTATTTTGTTTGATGGCATGCCATATATGCAAGTGATCCCTTTAACCAATAACTGGTTCCAGCAGTGATATCATACATGTTATACATGCTACCATTAACACTGAGACCAGATATTGGCTGCAGAGTCACTTGGATGTATGGCACGTCATCACTGCAGGAAAATAAACAAAGAGTGGTGCAGATGCACAAAACATTGGCTCTGGACCTGAATGGGATTTAACAGGTTAGTGGAGTTTGATAGCTGCAGCTATACAGAAAGTATTTTGAAAAACTATATAACTTGTCTGCAATGTCTAAGCATTATTTCCAGAAATACTAATAACATTGTTGTGTCTGCTCTTCAACATGATGCCCACATAAACATGAGGAGGCCAGGAGACTCATACAAATGTAATCATGGTTGGTTTGGAATCCATAAGCATAGTGCTGTACATCACCAGTTCCTACCACTACCACCATAGCACTGATAACAGTCAAGCAGTAGCTTGTATAAAATTGACACAAATCCTACCTGGGTAGCCATGGATGGTGAGCAATGCCTATGGTTTGGAATCTATGGGCAACAGCTGATGTGAATAGAACCAGTTTGTAGTGTCAAAATCAGGAGACACAAATTGTACTTGATCAAACAGAAAGTCATGGCAGGCAGAGTTCATGCAAAACGATAATCCAAGCAGAAGGTCACCAACAAGGCAACTGACAAATCAACCTACATGGCTAGACACAGTGGCAAAAGGGAAATTAAGCCCAAGTTTTGGGAACTCCAAGAGCTTAACATATTGTATTGGGTTAGTATAACAGTTTAATTTTAACACATTGTATTGGGTTAGGTTAGTTTGGTGCAGTGTACTTTACTACAGTTTCATTCAACATATCGTATGACATCAATATCCCGCTGTAAATTGTCAATACCAGTTTGTAGTGTGTTTATAGAAGCGGAGGGACATTACATTGTGCCTCTGTCTGTAAATTACCAAAAAAACACCTGCAATTTTGCAACTGTTAATAATCAGTGTGACAACTTGTGACTTGTCGGTGTTTAAAAAGGCATCATAATGAAAAGTTTGATAAACAACAGAGAGGAAAATGAAAGACCTGGGCTGTGCCATCCGCATGTGAGAATGTTGGTAGCTTTAGTACTCCAAACTGAAGTAGGGCATTTAAACGCAGGCACCATGGCCCTATTGGAGCACAAGATATGACATCTTCAGATCCAGTTGGAAAATAGATCTGGCCACCGATCAGAACAAGACTGTCCTCATTCTCCCTGTCATCTATGCAGCAGCCAGGCCACTTCCACATGCAGTGCAGTGACGTTGTCATAATAAATTACTGCTTCACCCACTCAAAGTTCTCTGTTGCTCTGTCATTAGTCATCAATAACAGAATGTGTAGCCAGGAAACAATTGTACGTGCCCCAGTGTGCAAACTTAATTCCAACCTGGTGAAGTTGCTGGTGGTCCAGTCACTGCTGTACCACTCAATGGATTCCACTGTCTGTAGGGAACTGATGGTAGGCGCTTAGCCTTGATGTAACATACCTAGCCATCATCACTTCTCCAAAAAAAGCCATCCCTGCCTTGTACTGTTACGTGGCAGAGAATGGGGGCCGCTCCTTACAATTGTCACTATGCAGCAAGGTACACACCGCTAGAGCAGTTGTTTTGGGCAGGAACAGTACATGTCATTCATCCCACTTGGTAAATGTTTTTTGGAACAACGGCAAGGCAGCACCATAGCAATGAGTCCAGGTTTTATTAACACCTTCATGTTTGTGTCCGTCTTGTTTCCCCAACAGGCGCTTATCTTGCTCCTCAATGGACATCATCCCATCCACAATTTTTTGCATGTTGCACCTGAAAAATTTAGTGGTGCAACAATGTTGAAAAAGTACAGTGGCTTACAGAAGATGTTGGCCATGTCCAGGAGATCGTGGCAAGGAACTGCATCCTGGACTTGAAGCGACAAAACAGTCTGCCATTGCACCGCTTGGTCTGCGAAGTTCCAACTTAGTGGAATTCCACTTTGTATTTGCTGGAGCATCTGTTTAGAACAGCATAAAGCAGTGAATGATTTTATCATGCACCAGATCACCACTGCAGGGAGCATGTGTTGTTTTGAGGTCAGGCAGTGGCAGCTCCTTAGTGATATGTGTTGCATACTCAGGCCCTTTGAAGAGGCCACCAGATTTGTCAGTAGGGACAACTATGACATCAGCAATGTCACCCCCTAATACTTATATTAAAGCAAATGCTCATACTGATGCAACAAGGGATGTTGACTGCCCTGTAGCTGTTAGGGATGCACATGGAGAAAGCCCCATAGAGAAGGAAGTTGAGAAAGATGATAAGGAGGATAAATAGCTACCACTGAAAGAGGAGGAGTCAGTGGTGCAGGAGGATGAGGCTGATGATGAAAATGACACTGACCAAGATGACCAATTATCACATTGGGGGTAGAAGCCAGAGAGAACTGGGTCCTCATGCATGGCAAGCTGTATGCTTGCCTACGTAGTGACAGGAGCTTCTTTGTCAGCAAGAACACTGATGATTACTGGATAACCATACTTTTAGACCCTCACTATCAAAGCAAAATAGGTCAATGTTTCCCTATTGCCAAAAGGGAGGAAATTGCTGTATTACCAGTATATACTGGTTATAGAGCTTGGCTCAGCTTTCGGCAAACGGATGCCTGTCACCCCCCCCCCCTGTTGAGTCACCCACCTCCCGCCATCTCTGTGACGACAATTAACCAGTTCAGTATTATGGACATGATCAGCATTTTTTCATGTACCACTAGTGATGAGCGAGCATGCTCGGCCAAATACCGCGTCTGCTTGAGCGCCATGCTCGAGTCCCCTCCCCGCACGCTAATTAGCCAATTAGCGTGTGTTAGGTACTGGCATTCACTGTAAAGCCGTAGCCATGTTGGCTACTGGCATTACAGCGATTGGCTGGCCGGGAACGCGTCATCAGCTCAGACTTAGTCAGGGAGAGCTGCTGCTAGGAGGTACAGATAGTGTAGGGATAGAAATTGCCTAGGCAGGGCTAGTTTTTCTGTTGAAAAGACCCAAAAGCTTTTTTAAGGGCTATTATATCTGACTGCAATATATTTTTTTTTGGGGGGGGGGCAAAAATTGCGCAAGGTTGCCGGAATTAAACACCACCTGAGCAGCGTGTGCATTATAACGTTTCTGTTTCCTATATACCTGACATCCGGTGTCATTTTTTCTGCAGCTAACCAAGACGACATTACCTGTGTTGCGTGTGCATTATAACGTTTCTGATCCTAAATACCTGAAATCCAGTGTATTTTTTTCTGCCACTAATCAAGGCGACATTACCTGTGTTGCATGTGCATTATAACGTTTCTGTGTCCTAAATACCTGACATCCGGTGTAATTTTTTCTGCCGCTAATCAAGGCGACATTACCTGCGCTGCGTCTGCTGTATAACGTTTGCGCATCCTAAATACCTGTGACATTTTCTAACAATTTTTCCTCTAAAATTGATTTTATCTTCAGTTTTGGGCGTATTCTTGTCATTCCGTAAAAGTGGCGTAATACTCGGACAACATCGTTCCCAGCAGCAACTTTGGAGTCCAAGATGCATCCAGACATCCTCCCCATGCTGTTCCCAAACCATTTCAGTGGTGTTTCAACCATTTCCTCACCTTTCCCTATGAACCAGACACCCTCCCCTCTTCAGAGCAGGGGGTGCCTGGTTTAGTGCTCGCGTTCTCCCAATGACTTCCATTGTGCTCGGGTGCTTGGTCGAGCACTCGAGCACCGCCTAGTGTTCAATCCAAGCACCCAAGCAGTACGGTGCTCGATCAACACTATGTACCACACAAGGCTTACATAAATTATGTAATTTCTGAACAACCAGGCTGAGTTGTACAAGAACTGTGCCCTTTCTCCAGCTCAAACCCTGGTCCCTGACCACCTGGACTTCTGGGCAAGCAGACTGGAACAATGGCTGAAACTGGCCTAGTTTACTCTCCCTGTACTGTCTTGTCCAGCCTCCAATATTATTTTAGAGAGGGCTTTCAGTGTGTCAGGTGGCATCATCACATCCAAATGGACAAAGCTGTCTTTCATAATTGTATAAAACATCACATTTGTATGGAGGCATGGATCCATGGATTTTCACACACCTTCATCTGAGGCCCATGAATAGATCTCCCATTGCTGATAGTGGCTATTTACTGCCAGCTTGATCATGCCACAGCTGCTATTTTCCTGCCTACCATCATGTACTGTACAGTTGCTGTTCTTGCCACCACTGCAGCAGCTGCTACTCCCCCTACTGCCACTACCATTACCTTTAAACATCTACTCATTTACTGCTAATAATTCCCCTACACAACTGCACATCTACTGTATTGTCTTTTCCATGCAGTGCTCCTACTGGTGCTGCTACAATTATCTCTACACAGCTTACCCTTCCACATCGACACTGTACTACTGCTGTTCCCAAAAGAGGGAGAATTTTTCAAGGCTTGTTGAGAACAAGTCACTGTTTCTTTATTTATGTGTGTATAAACAAGGGCAGGCACCTGCTCCTGTTATGGCATAATTTTTGAACACTTCATCAAAGCAAGCCACTGTTTCTTCCAACTGTATGTGTTACTGTATGTGTGTATTTAAACACTGCAAGCATATGCCCATTTTAGGCACAATTTTTCGAACGCATTCAAAACAAGCCACTTATTTTCAAATAGCACTATCTGTGTTAAAACACCATTTGCCCCTGATAAGGGACATTTTTTGGAGTGTTTTTCATTTTAAAAGGCAAAACAAATGCGGCACCGCTGCTTGTTACCATCGTCAACCATGCATTTACCTATAGCTATATATAGTATTTTCCACTTTATTGTTGGAAAATGGCAGTGCATCTTATAAAGCGAAAACGTGTGAGCGCTTCCATTATGAAAGCACTCACTAGTATGTAGGAGTCATGGAGAGCAGTGAGTGAAGCGCTGCTAGTGCTGCTAGTACTCACCTCTCCCTGATATTCTCCGGGCACCATGCTGCACCATCCTGACTCAGGATGTAGTGCGCACACTATGACCTGACGTTGTGTGCAGTCAGATTACAGTGCAGAGCGGACCCAGAGAAGATCAGGGAGCGTGACTGCAGGAGAGACTGCAAGACCTGGAGAGTTTTGGCGGAGCAGGATAGGTAAGTGAGTTTATTTTTTTTATTTTTGATGGGCATCTATCAGAAATAAGGTCTGACATGGCGGGTCTGATGTGAGCTCTGATGAGGATGTGATCTAATATGGAGGTCTGATCTGAAGGACTGACATGGGGGTCTGATCTGATATATGAGTAATTTGAGGTGTAATATAGAGGAGATCTGCATGGAGGAACGGGCCAACATACTAGCAACAGTGTGTGCCAACCTTGTGAAGACTTACGTTTGACCTCTGTTATTGCCAACAAAGGATATATAACAAAGTATTGAGATGAACTTTTGTTATTGACCAAATACTTATTTTCCACCATAATTTGCAAATAAATTCTTTAAAAATCAGACAATGTGATTTTCTGGATTTGTTTTCTCATTTTGTCTCTCATAGTTGAGGTCTACCTATGATGTCAATTACAGGCCTCTCTCATCTTTTTAAGTGGGAGAAATTGCACAATTGGTGGCTGACTAAATACTTTTTTCCCCACTGTATTTTGTTTTTCTTTTGGCTTTTTTTTTCTAGAATAATAAAAAACTTTTGAAAAAAAAGAAGAAAATGCAGTATAATCTTCAGGCTGAGCAGATTGATATAGCTTTTTGAGAGAAAGATTAAGTTTAACTTGTGATTTGATCATTTGAATTTCTGCTCATTCTGAGCTTAGGAGACATGTGGGTGGTCCTATAAGTGATTGACAGCACAACTAAACATTCAGGGAAGGCGGTCAATCACGTAAGAGTAGGAACACCCACATGACACCTAATGAGCAAAGGTTAAACAACTAAATGACACATTTTACTGAATCTTTTCCCATAAAGATTTAAAAAAAACATTTCAAATGTAACATTATTTGGATCTAACATGTGAAGAATTGGCTCAGAGCAATGGTGTACATGGTGGGGGTAGCATAGCAAAGACAAAGATTAGGCAGGAGCTGCCTAGTGAGCAATATGGGATGCTTCTATAATGCATACAACATTGCGTAAGCGCAGAAAAAAAAATATTTTTGGACAGAATATGGTCCACACAGTGCATCAGTGATTCAAGCCAGGTTTACATGCTCCAGCTGCCACATGGACAAATCTCCATTTGATTGGCATATTACCGTCAAAATCACACAGCCATTGTCCACGTTGGGAGAGCAGAGCTTTGTCTACATGAAGAAGCCACAGTATATCAACCCGTCATATTGCTGCCTTGCAGAACCAGTCAAGGACAATGTGTGCATGGAGTTAGTATGTTCTTCATGTACCTGTAGGGGATTTCTTTGGGTACTTTGGTTTCTTTTGACATTTCATACTGAAACCTATTGGGGACAGTGACTGATGTGAATAATAATCTCTGCACAGTGTTGTGTAATATGATAGTGATATAAAAGCAATTAAATAGTAAAATAACACAGTTGATAAATTTGAAAACCAACACACACATCTAACATATAATCCTACAGTGTAGATCCACAGGAATGGAAAAAACTATGCGGGGGAAGCTAATATTCTCATATTAGGAAAAATCCTTCCTGCCTCCAAATCTAGCAATGAGAATAAATCCTATTGACTGGATTTTGTTTTCCATCCAGCATAACAGAAACCAGACAAATCCGTTATGCTTGCGCATAGACTTCTATTATGACGGATTAAAACGGAATTCCTCTTAAAGGCTTCCATTTTGCATTTCGTCTGGGAATTCCATTATATTCAATTATAAACAGAACCTATAACATGTTGCCATAACGTAAGTGCGAACCCACCCTAACTTGTAAAAAAAAAGCGTGCAGGCCCCTCTTGAATTTGTACAATGAATTAACCATCACAACCTTCTCTGGTAGAGAGTTCCAAGGTGTCACTGCTCTTACAGTAAATGTAATGTATGAGGATGAGGATGGAACCTACTTTCCTCCACATGTGTAAGATGTTCTTTTGTCATGGTTACAGGCCTAGGTTATCAAAAGATCATTAGAAAAATCTCTGTACTGTCCATTCATATACAGTGCATCTGGAAAGTCTTCAGAGTTCAGACCCTTTTACTTTTTTACATTTTGTTATGTTGTGACCTTGGGCTAAAATAAAAAAAATAAAAAAGTTTTTACTCATCATCAACCTGCACTCAACACCCCATAATGACAAAATAAAAACATAATGTTACACATCTTTGCTAAATTATTGAAAAAGAAAACTAAAACATTGCAATGACCTACTGTAACTATTTGGGCCCTTTACTCAGTATTTAGTTGAAGCACCTTTGGATTTGATTCCAGCCTCCAGTCTTCTTGAGTATGATTCTACAAGGTTTGCACTCCTGAATTTGGGGATTGTTTGCCATTCTTCTCTGCAGATCGTCTGTAAGGTTCAATGGGAAGCTACAGTGGACAGCCATTTTAAGGTCTCTTCAGGGATGTTCAGTTGATTCAGGGCTCCGGCTGGACCACTCAAGGACATTCACAGAGTTGTCCATAAGCCACTCTTGTGTTGTCTTGGCTGTGTGCATAGGGTCTTGTTGAAAAGAGAAACTTTGGCTCAGTCAGAGGTCCAGGACACTCTGGATCAGTTTTTTACTAAGAATATCTTTGTACTTTTCTTCATTTAGCTTTTCCTAAACTATGACCAGTCTCCCTCTCCCAGCCACTGAAAAACACCCCCACAGCATGATGCTGCCACCACCATGCTTTACTGTAGCGATGGTACTGGGCAGTGCCTGATTTCTTCCACACATGACGCCTAGAATTGAGGCCAAAAATGTTCAATCTTGCTTTCATCAGACCAGAGACTCTTGTTTCTAAAAAGCTTTTTTTTTTTACTCCAGGTGGGCTTTCATGTGTCCTTTATTGAGAAGAGGCTTCTTTCTCTCCACTCAGTAAGGTTCTCCCATCTGCACACAGGATATTCAAAGCTCAGCCAGAGTGACCATATGGTTCTGGGTCATCTCTCTTACAAAGGCCTTCACCCTTTATTACTTAGTTTGCTGGAGTGGCCAGGTCTAGGAAGAGTCCTGGTTGTTCCAAACTTCTTCCATTTAAGAGTTGAGGAGGCTACTATACCTTTCAGAACTCTCAGTACCTTTCTCCAGATTTGTGCCTCCACATTCCTGTCTCTGAGCTCTACAGAAAGTTCTTTCCTCCTCATGACTTGATTTTTGCTCTAATATGCATTGTCAGCCGTGAGACCTTATATAGACAGTGCTTTATGTTGTCCAATCAACCAAATTTACCACAAATGGACTCCAATCAAAGTGTAGAAACATCTCAAACGTTCAAGAGAAATGGGAGGCTCCAGAGCTAAATTTCAAGTGTCATAGTAAATGGTCTGAATACTTATACCCAGGCAAAATGTAAGTTTCTCCTTTTTAATAACTTTGCAAAAGTTTCTAAAATTCTGTTGTTGAAAATGTGATTTTTTTATTTTTTATTTGTTTCAGCATAAGGCCACAACATAATAAAATGGGAAAAAAGTTAAATGGTCTCAAGACTTTCCTGAAGCTCTTTAGTGTATACTCAATGACAAATAAAAGACACCATGATAGAAATGTCAGATTGTTGCAAAACTCGTCATGGCAAATATGTAAATGATTGCTGGTGTGTGATAAAAACCGCTCCCAGAGGATACAGGCGAACAGGCTCCAGACAGCCCATACAGATCACCAGTAGAGAGGATCATTTGATCCGCTGACAAGCACAAACAGCTCCTACAGTTTTGTTGTCTCCAGCCAAACACAGGTAGTATCTTCAATATTCATTACACATGCTTGTCTTTGCCAAAAGTGTGAGGGAAATTTGTGTCATGGTGCCCATTAAGTCTCCTGCCATTGATTGCCACCCTTTCTTTTCAGTTGTGTTGTGCACAAAATATATGGACTGCTACGAACTGGAACCCTATTGTCTTTAGTAATGAATTCAGGTTCTGTTTGAGATCTGATGATGGTCAGGTTTAACTAAGGAGGGCTTGTGGTGAGCCCTTCGATCAAGCCTTTGCCGTGGAGATCACACTGCCCCAACTGCTGGTGGGATGATCAGAGAAGCCAATGCATAAAACAGTCGGTCACCCCTAGTAGTGATAAGAGGGACACTATCAAGCCAGCAATAAGTGCAGGGCATCCTGCAGCCACATTTGTTTCCTTTCATGCCAGCAATTCCAACTGGCATTTTTCAGCAGGATAATGCTCACTGACACACTTCCATATTACAAACTTCCTTGGCCTGCTTGGTTACCAGATTTATTGCCAATCAAGCATTTATGAGACCAGTTGGGATGCCAGCTTCAGCAGCCTATCAGTGTGCAGGATCTACAGGCCCAGCTGTAATGTCTGTGGTCAAATACGGAACCTGTATCCCTCCATGTTCAACTGTATCTCATCTTGTATTCAATCTGGAGGTTCTTAGAGCCTCCTTCCAATTGTACAGTTTTCACCAATAAACTTATTTTACTCTAATATTGTAATCAATGACATATATCATCTTTTTTTGTCAATGATTGTACCAATGATTGCCCCTAAGCTGTCTTTTTCTCAAATTGATTAACTTTAACTCTGATTACTTGTCTAGGTTCTGCAAACTAACCATCCCCTTAATTAACTTAGTCACCCTCCTCCACAAAGTACATTTTTAATTCCCAAAAATACATTTTTCATTTTTATATATTGTTGCACTGATTCACTGATAGTTATAAGTAAAACAAACTGTATTAGGAAGTTATGGAGCATTTCATGTATACAACAGTGGATATGTTTCATTTATACAAAATCGGGAACGTTGCATCTGAAGCCGCCAACCTCATACAGTCATTACAAGTTATGTATCGCTCTCTCATTCATCACTAAGAGAATGTAAATTTTCCAAAGTTTTCCTTCCCTTTTTTTAGTTTCATCGTCTTTCTTTGTACATTAGATCACACATATTTGAAGTCACAAGATACAAGTGTATACAGAATAAAGAACCAGACACAGAAATCCTCAACTTTAAATTGCAACATTATTGATTGCAGTTGTAGTTTTCTCAACCACATTGAGACCAGAATTGTGGTGCCCGTCTTTTATATTATATAGACGGGACCTCCAGAAAAATGATATAACAAATGGACTGTAGCTTCTTCTAAATGTAATGTCCCTTCATCTCCTATAAAAGACAGAACAGGTCAGCATATACATTACTCCTGATTAAAGCCATGCCCAACCAATTGAAGTCTAAAGGGCACAGCGCTCTATGTTTTAGTGATCAGTGGAGATCCGAGAGGTCAGAACACCCCAATTATAAATGTATTGCACATTCTAGAAATATAAGTGGTAGAAATAGTATTTAATAAGATTAATAGGGTAGCTATAGATGGTGTACAGGTATCAGTTGCACATGGGACCAGGGTCTCAAAAGAGCCCAAAGGTCCCTCTGCCACATACTAGAAGGCTAGAGGAGTGTTTAAACTAGGGACTGGGGGGAGGGTAACTACATTATAGATGGGGAAGATAGTGCAGATAGAGACCTGGGGCAAGGTAATGGAACTGGGGGAGGAATGGAAGGAGGAACTAGAACAGTGCAGAAGGAAAGGTGCAGGGGAAAAAAAATATATAAACCTCTTAACTGTATGTACACTAATGCCAGAAGCCTGGCTAATAAAACTGGTGAACTGGAATTAGTGATGTGTGAGGAGGACTATGACATAGTGGTAGTAACTGAGACATGGCTGGATAACAGCTATGACTGGGCAGTCAATGTACAGGGTTACAGTATGTTTAGAAAGGATCGCCAAAACCGGAGAGGGGGAGGGGTCTGCCTTTATGTAAAGTTCTGTCTAAAGCCCACACTCCGGGAAGATATAAGTGAGGGACATGAAGATGTGGAGTCACTGTGGGTATAAATACATGGAGCCAAAAACAATAATAAAATACTAATAGGACTTTATTATAAACCACCTAATATACCAGAGTCCACAGAAAATCTACTTCTAAACGAAATAGACAAGGCGGCAAATCATAATGAGGTCGTTATTATGGGGGATTTCAACTACCCAGATATAGACTGGAAAACTGAAACCTGTATATCTCATAAAGGAAACAGGTTCTTGGCAATAACCAAGGACAATTACCTTTCCCAATTGGTTCAGGACCCCACTAGAGGGACGGCCATACTGGACTTAATATTAACCAATAGACATGACAGAACAACAGATGTACAGGTCGGGGGACTCCTGGGAAATAGTGACCATAATATAATAACCTTCCAACTGTCATTTAAAAGAGCGTTTCTTCAAGGAGGAACAAAAATAACAGACTTCAAAAAAGCTAAATTTAGTAAACTAAGAGAGGCCATAGGCCTAACTGACTGGGACAAAGTCCTCAAAAATAAAAATACAGCCACAAAATGGGATATTTTTAAAAGCATCCTAATATCTAATTGTGAGAGGTACATACCTTATGGGAATAAAAGGTTAAGGAACAAGAAAAAACCAATGTGGATAAATAGAACTGTAAAGAAAGCAATAAATGACAAAAAGAAAGCATTTAAATCACTAAAACAGGAGGGAGCGAGGAAGCATTGAAAAACTATAAGGAAAAAAATAGAATATGTAAAAGACAAATAAAAACAGCCAAACTAGAGACCGAGAGATTAATCGCCAAAGAGAGTAAAACTAACCCTAAAATGTTCTTTAATTATATAAATGGTAAAAAGTATAAACCTGAAGGTGTTGGCCCCTTACAGAGTAATGAGGGGGGAGTAGCAGAGAGCGATGAGGAGAAAGCGAAGCTACTAAATATCTTTTTCTCCACTGTATTCACTGAGGAAAATAAACTGTCAGATGAAATACACAATATAAAAGTAAATTCCCCATTAAAATGCCCTGTCTGACCCAGGAAGAAGTAGAGTTGCATCTTAAAAAGATTGAAATAGACAAATCGCCAGGACCGGATGGCATACACCCCCGTATCCTAAGAGAATTAAGTAATGTCATCGCCAGACCCTTATTTCTGATATTTAAGGACTCTATACTGACAGGGAGTGTTCCACAGGATTGGCGCATAGCAAACGTGGTGCCAATATTCAAAAAGGGTCCAAAAACAGAGCCCGGGAACTATAGGCCGGTAAGTTTAACATCTGTCGTGGGTAAACTGTTTGAGGGTTTTCTAAGAGATGCTATCTTGGAGTACCTCAATGAAAATAAGCAAATAATTCCATATTAGCATGGCTTCATGAGGGTTCGGTCATGTCAAACCAATTTAATCAGTTTCTATGAGGAGGTAAGTTCTAGACTGGACCGCGGCGAATCAATGGATGTCGAATATCTAGACTTCTCCAAAGCATTTGACACGGTACCACATAAAGGTTAGTATATAAAATGAGAATGCTTGGCCTGGGAGAAAATGGCTGTATATGGGTAAGTAACTGGCTCAGTGATAGAAAACAGAGGGTGGTTATTAACAACACATATTCAGATTGGGTCACTGTCACTAGTGGGGTACCACAGGGGTCAGTATTGGGCCCTATTCTCTTCAATATATTTATTAATGATCTTGTAGAAAGCTTGCACAGTAAAATATCAATTTTTGCAGATGACACTAAACTGTGTAAAGTAATTAACACAGAAGAGGACAGTACACTGCTACAGATGGATCTGGATAGACTGGAGGCTTGGGCAGAGAAGTGGCAGATGAGGTTTAACACTGACAAATGTAAGGTTATGCATATGGGAAGGAATAAGTAAAATAAGTCACCAGTACATACTAAATGGTAAAATATTAGGTAACTCTGACATGGAAAAAGACCTATGAAATTTAGTGAACAGCAAACTAAGCTGTAGGAACCAGTGTCAGACAGCTGCTGCCAAGGCCAATAAGATAATGGGTTGCATCAAAAGAGGCATAGATGCCCGTGATGAGAACATAGTCCTGCCACTTTACAAATCACTAGTCAGACCACACATGGAGTACTGTGTACAGTTCTGGGCTCCTGTGGACAAGGCAGACATAGCAGAGCTGGAGAGGGTTCAGAGGAGGGCAACTAAAGTAATAACTGGAATTGGTGGACTACAGTACCCAGAAAGATTATCAAAATTAGGCTTATTCACTTTAGAAAAAAGACGACTGAGGGGAGATCTAATAACTATGCACTTTATAAATATATCCGAGGTCAGTACAGAGATCTCTCCCATGATCTATTTATCCCTAGGACTGTTACTGTGACGAGGGGACATCCTCTGCGTCTGGAGGAAAGAAGGTTTGTACACAAACATAGAAGAGGATTCTTTACGGTAAGAGCAGTGAGACTATGGAACTCTCTGCCTGAGGAGATGGTGATCGTAAGTTCACTAAAAGAGTTCAAGAGGGGCCTGGATGTATTTCTGGAGGGTAATAATATTACAGGTTATAGTTATTAGAGATGGGTCGTTGATCCAGGGAGTAATTCTGATTGCCTGATTGGAGTCGGGAAGGAATTTTTTTCCCTAAAGTGGGAAAAATTGGCTTCTACCTCACAGGGTTTTTTTTGCCTTCCTCTGGATCAACTTGTAGGAAAACAGGCCAAACTGGATGGACAGATGTCTTTTTTCGGCCTTATAAACTATGTTACTATGTTATGGATGAGTGTATGCAGCCACCAATTAAAATAAGAAGACACATTTGTTTTTCCACTTCTGATATTGAATATTATAGAAAGTGATTTGTCATTTACCAGTGAGGAATTCATCTGAATTTTCTGATCATGATGATGCAATAACATAGGTCATCATTTCCGTTATTGCTCGGTGAAGTTCCTCTTTTTATGGCTTAAAAAGAAGATGCCTCCAAGTGAAGATCACACTACACAGCTGCTCTGCCTGTAAGACTCAGGAAAAGGAGAACCTAGAAAGATGTCCACCTTGAGAGTACTGCTGGGCTTAGCTCTGTTTGGCCATATGTGCCATGTGCGAAGCTT
>ONZH01001012.1:0-11052 GCA_900303285.1 Rhinella marina
GGGTATGATAGCTCCGCCCACATCTGACCTGATGCTGGGGAGAGACAGGGGAAGTCAGCTGCTCTGACAGGGGCCCGGTTTGACCAAGTACAGTGACTGCTGCCGGGCCAATTCTAAGCTCAGGCCCCGAAGCAGCTGCTTCTCCTGCTTCCCTGGTAGCTATGCCACTGCCATCGCTCTTCCCCATACTGTCTTGATGTTTCCCAGCAGCAGATTGTGTTTACAAAGCACGATCTGCAACTGGGAAACAATCTTTTGTGCTGCACAAAAGATACAATGTACACTGCCAGATCATCACCAACAAGCGTTACTAGTAACGAACGTTAGCAATGATCTGTTCAATTTGTCAGCCCGGGGGCGGAGCTAGCAGAGCATAGTGCTGGACGCTTGAAGCTTGAGCTCCTCACCCAGCCTAACAGCTTTTTTGGCGTCTCACCCTGCCTAACTATAGGCAAACTAAACAAAGAGAGAAGTAGAGAGCTGGAGCACACTCCGAGATTCAAAAAGTCCCAAGGGGACCTGAATAAATATCTGAATAAGAAGACACCGTCTCCGACTCGCCGGGGAAAAAGATGATATTACTTACCGGTAATTGGATTTTCCTTTAGCCTCCACAACAGCACCACCTGGAGGTTAACCTGCCTTCTCAGGGACAGGAAATAACAGTGAGTTCAGCCCATAAAAGGCCCCCTCCCTCCTACCTTCTCCAGTTAATAACCTAGGACTCTGAAGTATAAGTCAAAATTTAATTATCAACAAAAAAATTGCAACAGAACGCACTTGATGCAGTTATATAACCATACACTAGCAGGATATATAGATTGTAGAACTTCATCTATATGGCTCAGAAATGAACAGAATTATAAACAAAATACAACATATATATATATATAATAATTATCTTATATATATGAATACATTTTTTTTTTTTGGGTGGGAATTCCTCGTGCCGTTGTGGAGGCTAAAGGAAAATCCAATTACCTGTAAGTAATTATCATCTTTTCCCCACACCTCCACAACGGCACCACCTGGAGGAATAACAGAGAAAATTTTTTAGGGTGGGACTACCGTCGACAGGACTTTCCTACCGAAGGACAAGTCTCTGTTGGATAATACATCCAATCTGTAATGCTTAAAGAATGTACAGGGGCTAGACCAAGTAGCCGCCCGACAAATGTCTTCAAGAGAGGCAGAGGAACCTTCTGCCCAAGACGTGGCCAATGCCCTGGTGGAATGAGCCTTCAAGAGGGGAGGAGGAGAAACCCCCGCTTTATTGTAGGCCAGAAGAATACAAGACTTAATCCACAGAGCAATGGACGTCTTGCTAGCCGCTTTTCCACGATTAAGTCCGAGATATTGAACTAGAAGCTGGTTTGATCTTCTTAGATCTTTTGTAGCGTCGAGGTATTGGAGCACACATCTTCTAACATCTAAATGATGCAAAAGCTTCTCTCCCTCGGAAACTGCATGGGGACAAAATGAAGGAAGAGTAATTTCCTGTTGGCAATGGAACTTTGAAACTACCTTTGGAAGAAATTCAGGGGAATGTTTTAAAACAAACCTGTCATCCAAGACCGTCAAATATGGGGGCACCACAGAGAAAGCCTGGATTTCGCCCACTCTTCTAGCAGTGGTGATGGCTAGTAAAAAAAGTTTTAAGGGTCAAATTTTTTAGAGGGATTTCATTAATAGGCTCAAAGGGGGGGTGCATTAGACGAGAAAGGAAACGCACTAAGAGCCGCTGACTGAACCTTTAGTGTACTCACTCTTAGACCCTTATTTAACCCTGACTGAAGAAAGTCCAGGATAAGGTTAACATCAGGAGCCATGGAAGGGTCCCAGGAATTTTCTGCAAAACGTAAAAGCCTGCCAGGACCTCAAATAGATCTTTGAAGTTATTGGTTTCCTGCTCTGCATGAAAGTATGGATAACTGTCTCAGAAAGCCCCTTCTTTCTCAATATGGCCCTCTCAACCTCCAGGCCGTCAGGCGGAGTTGAGGGACCTCTGGATGCAACACTGGACCTTGACTCAGAAGATCCGGAAGACTGGGAAGAGTCCAAAAGTCGTCCCCTGCTAGGTTTTTTTAGTACTGGAAACCAAGTTCATCTTGGCCAAAAGGGAGCTATCATGATAATCTGAGCTTTCTCCTCTATGATCTTCATGAGTACTCTGGGGATTAAAGAAAATGGGGGGAAGGCATAAAGGAGACCCCTGGGCCACGGGACTGACAGAGAGTCTATCTCGAGAGGATTGTCCTGAAAGGATAGGGAATAAAACTGGTCTACCTTCCGTTTTTTTCTGGAGGCAAAAAGATCGACTATCGGAACTCCCCATCTCAGACAAATCTGACTGAACACAACTGGACTCAAGCACCACTCTCCTTCTTTTACCTAAGCCCTGCTGAGAAAATCCGCTACCTGATTCTCTACACCTTTTACATGGACTGCCGATAGGGATAGAGTGTTCTCCTCTGCCCAACTGAAAATCTTCTTTGCTAACAAGGACAGATGGAAGCTTTTTGTCCCCCCGTTTGTTTAGGTATGCGACAGTAGTGGTGTTGTCCGAGAGGATTCTCACATGTCTTTTGTAAATTTCTGGAGAGAAGGCTCTTAGGGCCCGCCAAACTGCAGATAGTTCTCTTCTGTTGGAGGATGCTTGAGCTAAGTCCGGTCCCCAGAGGCCCTGCTTCACTAATCCTTTCATATGGGCACCCCATCCCTTTTTGCTTGCATCGGTCGTGATGACTAGCTGATTTGGTAGTCTCCACTCCACCCCCTGGAACAAGTTCTTCTGACTGGTCCACCAGGAAAGGGATGATTTCACCTGTAATGGGACTCTTACCTTCCTGTTCAAGGATGTTTGTTTCTTGTCCCATGTGCATAGAAGAAACGCTTGAAGGGCCCTTGAATGGGCCTGAGACCACTTTACAGAAGGGATGGTGGATGTCAACAGCCCCAGAACTTTCATTATTTCTCTGATAGAGGAAGTCCTTGACCGCTGAAAATTTCTTATTTTTTGGATAAGATCTGTCTGTTTTTGAGAAAGGAGAAATGACGTCAGCTGAGAGTCGAGCAAGACTCCCAGAAAAACTCTCTTCTGGTCGGGCTGAAGACATGACTTCTGTGGATTTATGATCCAACCTAGATCCGACAGCGTCTGCAGAACTGACCGCAGCTGGATAGTTAATAGCTCTTCTGAAGGAGCAGATATCAGAAAGTTGTCCAGATAAGGAATCATTTGGATCCCGGAGAGATGAAAAAACTTCGCCACGTCTATCACTATTTTCCTAAAGACTCTCGGAGCTGAAGAGAGTCCGAATGGTAACACCTGAAATTGGAAATGGCAAATTTTCCCCTGAAACCAGACTGCCAGCCTTAGATATTTCTGGAACTCTTTGTGAATTGGAACATGGTAGTAGGCATCTGAAAGGTCTACTGTAGCCATGTAACAACTTTCCGAAAGTAGATTTACTATTGACTTTACAGTCTCCATTTTGAAGCGTTTGTACGTTATGTATTTGTTTAAGCCCTTCAAATTGATAATTGCCCTGTATGAGCCGTTTGGTTTCCTGACCAGGAAAATTGAGGAGTAGAAACCCTTTCCTTTTTCTTGGACCGGGACCTGAGTAATAGCTTCCTTTTGTAGGAGGATGCTGATCTGGATCTCTAATGCGGCTTGATTTTGTGTACTCAGGACCGGATTTTCTAGATATCGGTCTGGAGGGAGATGAAGGAATTCCAGACAATAACCCGACCTCAGAGTGGAGAGAACCCAGGGGGAATCCTGAATATTTTCCCATGCTTGACTGAAGCAACTTCATCTTCCCCCCACTGGACCTCTGGCGTCATTGGGGATTAGGTCGAGAGGATCTTCCCTGATTGAACAGGAATCCTTTGTTTTTATTTTTGGACTGCCATGAAGAGTCTGAATCCTTCTTTTTCTGGTCCAATCTACCATGTCTCCAAGGAAGGGACCCTTGGGAATGAAAGGACCGCCTTTGGTGAAAGAACTTTGACTCTGTCGGAAATCCTTTTTTCTTATCCGATGCCTTTTCAAGGATGTCATCCAAAGCTGTCCCAAACATTCCATCACCTTCACAGGGAAGCGAACACAACCTGTTTTTTGAGGAGGAATCACTCGACCAGGATCTTAACCAGATTGCCCTTCGCGAAGTATTAGATAGAGCTGCTGATTTTGCTGACAGCTTTATGATATCCACCGAGGCGTCTGCTAAAAAAAAAAAAATCGCTGCCTGCTTGAGCATAGGAATAGACGCAAGAATGTCTTCTCTTGGGGTACCTGCTTCCATGTGTTCCTCCAGCTGCCTTAGCCAAAGGGACAGGGTCCTGGCTGTGTAGGTGGCTGCTATACCCGGTCTAAGCATGGCCGTAGAGGATTCCCATGTTTTTTTAAGAAGGGACTCACACTTCTTATCCATAGGGTCTTTTAATAATCCGAGATCTTCAAAAGGCAAGGAGGTTTTTTTTTAGATATCCTTGCTACCGGGGCATCCACCTTCGGGGGCCTATCCCAAGTACAGGAATCCTCTTCAGCAAAGGGATATTTCCTCTTAAACATCCGGGAAACAGACTGTCTCTTCTCCGGGTCCTTCCATTCGCTTTGTATCAGGGTTTTTATATTTTCATGCACCGGGAAGACACGTTTCTTCCTATCTGTCAGACCCATAAACATCTGGTCCTGAACTGTAAACGGTTCTCTAGGTTCTTCCAAATTAATAGTTGCTCTAATAGTCTTTAATAATGACTCGGTGTCTTCAATAGAGCACGACTAGAGACATTCTCGGAAATACTGGATTCTGATGAAATCTTTACTTTATCCTGATCAGACGGCTGTTCAGGCATAACGGATCTGGAGGTAGAAGTGACAATGGGGGCTGCAGACAACTTAGCTTCAACCGCAGCGCCCACTTCTACCTTAATCATGGTTCTCAGACTTTCCACAAGACTAGGAGTCTCCTCTGAGACTACTCTATTAGTGCATTTAGGGCACAGCGATTTTTTTGGAAGAAGCTGAAAGACTCTTTTTACACAAGCCACATTTCCTCCTCTGTAACGGTTCTCCCTTAGGACACTCCTTCCCCTAAAATAATAGAAGAGGAGGGTCAGAATTTTTGTAGAGAATAATGGCTAAAAAAGTGAACCGTCATCAGGAGGAAAACCACGTGAAATAAGTAGGGAGGCTAAAAAAAAAAAAAAAAAAAATTGTCCTCACGGAGGAGGCCTTACCGGGCAAGAGGGCCTGGAGATATCAGTGGCCTTGCGGGCTGAGTCGGATTCTGGCTGGCTGGACATTCTGGGACCCGACTGGAAGATTCCAGGAGAGCTGGCAGGCACACCACAGCAGGGAGGAATGCAAGTAATTGGCGTTCCTCCCTTAAATCCACTTCCTCTTCCTCCACGTGATCCGCGCGCCAGCGTGATGATGTCATACGTCCGCGCCGCGCCGGCGGGAGCGTTCCCGCCCATTGGAACGCCCCCAGCCACTGTCTCCAACACATTCCCCGCCGGAGAATGGAAAGGAAGCCCGGGGATGCCCGCACACGCAGGACTTACTCCTAGAGCGAGGAAGAGCACCAGGGCTCCGCGACCCACGCTCCTGCAGCGCCCCTCCGGAGTACCGGGAACTACTTACCAAGGCCCTGCGCACCATAGCTGAACCACCTCCTGCCTTCCAAGGGACAGGAAATAACTGCAGAAGGTAGGAGGGAGGGGGCCTTTTATGGGCTGAACTCACTGTTATTTCCTGTCCCTGAGAAGGCGGGTTAACCTCCAGGTGGTGCCATTGTGGAGGCGTGGGGAAAAGACTCAGATGATAGCAGCTCCTACGCGCTCTCCGATACACAGGGAGAACCTGACCCGATGCCTATTACCAGGTCCTTTCTCAAACAATCTCTGACTCAAGCTCTTTCTCTGGTGATGAGGGAGCTGTCAGACCTCAAAATGGAGGTGAAACAGATGGGCCACAGAGTGGAAGCACGCAGCACAGCAAGGCGATGCAGTCTCAACTACAGGCCCTCCACTCACAGATTAATAATGCCTATCTATACCTAAAAGACCAGGAAAATCGTGGGTGAAGGAAAAATGTGAGGATCCACGGCATACCAGAGACAGTTCCAGCTGAGTTCCAACGGTTACAACACTCATTGGGCCTGAACGAGCAGCCGCCATTACTACTGAGAGAGCACATAGGGTCCTCAGACCGAAGCCTTCCTCGGGAGACCCTCCAGGGACACAATTTGTGCTTTACTTACCTGGACACTGCAGCGGTCCTCAAAACAGCGATAGAAAAGGAGGAGGTCATGCTAGACAACCACAAGATATTTCTATTCCAGGATCTAGCAGCAAGTACCTTGGCCAAAGGTAGGGCCCCGTGCCATTTGACAGACATCTTGAGGGCCAAGAAATTTCCTATTCGGAGGCTGTTTCCATTCGGCCTTAGCACCATTATCAACGGCAGGCAAATGGTGATCAAGCATCCAGACGACCTGGCCAAGTTATGGGAGGCCCTGGAAGTGTCTCCAATCGACATACCATCCTGGCTTCTGACTGCCAACATGGAGGACTTACCTAAAATTGCATCCCCGCCGCCATGGCAGTTGGCTTCCAGATTCAAGTCTCCAAAGAGGAAGATCACATCTGTGGACTGATGTCTCTCTTTTATAACTCCCTTTAAGGGACACAGGGTTTGATAAATGCTTCAATATTACAGTTGATTCTTTGGTTAGATTACCTTAATATTGCCAATAGGCTTTGCTAGCTCTCATGCAGCACTTACACTTTTTAAATAGTGATTTCTTTGTATCCTAATATCTATGCTTTTTCTACTACAAGGCGGAACTCGGCTGGGGCCGGGCTGTCACTCCGGTAGACGGGGATTCATATCCCCCTTTTTTGACCTTCGGGTCCTGCCGGGGAGCGACCTGGCCCTACACCCTATTTCTGAACCCACTCCTTTGACCAATAGGCAGGTCATAATTTATGTTACATAGGCTGGGTGAGTGGAGTTCTTGGTGTTAACTAGGCTCACTCACTCATGTCTCCCCCCTCATCCACAACTTATCTTTTGCAGTTTATACAGCAGAATTGCTCAGTTCTGCGTCGTTGGGGCCTTTGAGTCTTTATTGTTTACTTATATATATTTTTTCTCTCTCCCTGTCGACCTGAAGTCCTGAGGCCTTAGATTGGTTAGCTTTGCTCTCTCATTGCAATGTAATTTATGGCTAAGGTTACAATTTTCTCTCTAAATGTCAATGGGATGAATATTCCTCAAAAACGCAGTCAGGTCTACCATATGCTTAGGAGAGAGGGGGCTGATATAGTCCTCCTCCAAGAGACACACATTAGACACCGACATGTTCCCAATTTGGTTAGTCAGTTATTTCCGACTTGGTTCCACACCACATATTCCTCTGCAGCTAGGGGTGTTTTGATTGGTATTGGTAAAAATATACCTTTTACCCTATCTGTCAAACTTATTGATCTGGACGGGCGTTATCTTTTCCTCAAGGGCAAGATCTTGCATACCACAATAACATTAGTTAACGTTTATGTCAAACAGGTCCAGTGGCTCCTTCAGACTTTGGACACCTTAAAGGGTTATTCTCATTTTAGACTATGGGGACATATTGCTAGTATATGCCCCCATTGCCTTATATCCAGAATGGAGCCCCCGAACTGAATGAGGGCGCACTGCGCATGCGCAGCCGCCCTCCATTCATTTCTATGGGGCCGCCGAAAATAGCAGAGCGCTGGCTTGGCTACTTCCGTCGGCTCCATAGAAATGAATGGAAGCGGTGGCCGCGCTTGCGCGCTGCGCTTCCATTCATTTCTATGAGCGCAGCGGGGAGCTGTGCCTGGTGGTGGCCGGACCCCCGGAAACTCGGGGTCCTCCAGGCACAGAGCTCCCCGCTCCTTTCTGGATATAGGTGCGGGTCCCAGCGGTGGGACCCGCACGTATAAGACAATGGGGGCATATCCTAGCGATATGCCCCCATTGTCTAAGATGAGAATACCCCTTTAAAGTCTTTTGCAAGGAATAATACTTGGTGGAGATTTCAACCTTACCCTGGATCACACTATGGATTCCATATCACCTTCACTGTCGATCACTAAAAGACAGATCCATAGGCTACAGGTAGAGTCAGCTGACTTACATATTTCAGACTTATGGAGACTTCTTAACCCGGAGTGTAGAGACTTTACGTTCTTCTCATCTGTCGATGGTTCCTACCAACGCCTGGATTATGTATTACTTTGTATTAGAATGTATTACACTGCATTATCCACAGTCTAGAACATAACCATAGGCTCTATTACAATATTAGATCATGCCCCTGTTGTACTACAAATGTCACTATTAGACCTTCCACCTAGGGTCTGGTCCTGGCGCCTTAATGACACCCTTATTTAGGATGAGACCAACAGGAAATGCATAGAACAAAAGATCAAAGACTATTTCACTACAAACGACACCCCACATATCTCTACATCCATACTATGGGAGGCTCATAAGGCTGTCATTTAGGGGTGAACTCATAGCATTGGGTACCAGGGTTAAAAGACAAAGGACTCAGCAAATAGACTCTCTGCTTCTTCAAATATCTGCACTGGAACGATTACACAAGACCTCACAATCTGTAGAGAAACAGAACTCTATTAAATCTCTGCGTTCCCAATTGAAAGACTTATTGAATATCAAAACAGCCAAAATAATGCAATTCTTGCCCTTTAAGTATTACTCCCATGGGGATAAGGGATCTAAGGTTATGTCCAATATGTTAAGGTCTCAGAGGAATAAAACCTTTATACAGTCTATTAAATCCAAACAAGGTACTAAACTAACCACAACCCCCTCTATCACACAGGAATTTTGTAGATTTTACACTTCTCTGTATAAGTTAAAGTGAAGATCCTACACACGACATGGACCACCAACACTTAGACTCGCATATTGACTCATTTCTCCACTCAATTAAAATCCCAACTCTAACTGAGGATAATAAGGCCCTATTATTACAACCTTTCACTGCTGAGGAAATCAAGATTTTACATAAGAGCCCTGGACCTGACAGATTCCCTATATCCTACTATAAGAAAATCAGTGACACTTTAACACCCTATTTTGTCAGAGTTTGTAATTCCCTATTTCAGGGGACTGCCCTTCCCTCCCCCCCAGGCCCCGGCGACAAATATCACTTTTCTCCATAAGGAAGGGAAAGATCCTGAGTTATGTGAAAGCTACAGACCAATTTCCCTTCTTAATACTGATTTAAAATGGTAGGCCAAGCTTCTGATTCGTCGCATAGCCACTATGTTGCCTGGGCTCGTGGGCGAGGAGCAGGTAGGCTTTGTCCCTGGTTGAGAAGGCAGACACAATATCAGTAGAGTCCTTCATGCTGTGTATTATGCCAAACAGAAAAATACTCCCCTTGTCCTTCTTGGGACAGACGCTAAGAAAGCGTTCGATAGAGTCAGTTGGCGATATATGCGTAAAGCCCTGGAGTCCTTTGGTTTTCTGGATTAATTTATTTCAGCCATATTTACTTTGTATTCCTCCCCCAGTGCCCAAATACTAGTTAATGGCACCGTGTCGGAGGCCCTTTATGATCAAAAATGGAACCAGACAGGGCTGCCCCCTCTCTCCTACGCTTTTTGTGTTGACTCTAGACACCTTACTCCTAAAGTTCAGACAAACCCAAAAGATCAGAGGTTTAAAGTTGGGCTCCTTCACCCACAAGATGGCAGCATTAGCAGATTATCTATTGCTGATGATTTCCAATCCGGTAGAATCTATGCCATATGTGATGGACACTTTCATGGATTTTGGCAGAATTTTTAATTTTAAGATAAATTTTGAGAAGTCCGAAGCCCTGGGAGTGTCACTCTCAGACAATTGAGACGTATCAAAGCCTTAACTCCCTTTAAAGGGAACCTGTCATCTCCGAAACACCACCTGAACTAGAGTAAGCGGTGTATAGTGTAAGTGATGCTGAATCTGAACATGTAATTTTTATCTTCGTACTCACGTGCATTCTGACGCTGTGCTCTGACAAACCAGCAATAAAATGCACTCACTGGAATCCAGTGCTCACTCACATAATGGAGAGGACTCAAAGAAGAGTCCAGTGAGTGCATTTTACTGCAAGTTTGTAGGAGCACAGCATCGGAATGGAAGCGAGTATGAAGATAAAACTTACATATTCGGATTCAGCATCACTTACACCATACAACACTTACTCTAGTTCAGGGGGTGTGTCGGTGATGACAGGTTCCCTTTAAGTGGCCCCCTGCTGCCATTAAATATCTTGGCATCATAGTCCCACACAATCCGAAACTTTAATGTCAATGAACTATGTTCCACTAGTACATAGGATTCAATCTTTTCTGTCTGGCCTTTCAGTACCGATGCTGTCATGGTTAGGCAGAAAGAATATGTTAACCACATATATCCTACCGCAGATACTTTACACTTGCTGCTCTTTTCCCTTTTCCTTGTCTAGAATGTACCTAAATAACTTGAAAATGCTATTCAGCAGATTCTTATGGACTAATAAAAATTCTGGGCTGCCATACTCCCTACTTGCTAGGAGAAAGAAACAAGGCAGCATCTCTCTCCGACATCAACCTACACTTACAAGCAATGCATTTGGAGCGGTGGCTGGCTCTCTCAAGATCAACCCCCACACCAATACATGTAGATATAGAAAAAACATTGCTAGGGGAACGAAAAGGAATATTTGTTGTGGTTTAAGTCATCCTTACCTAATAGACAGACATTAATCAGCAATCTCACCAGAAGCACCATAACCTCATGCTATAGATCAACAGCACTAAATATGGGTGAAGGGCACTTGTCACCTCTGGCTCGTCTCCATGTTCTACACAGCTCCTTTCTGATAGACTTGTTGAAGTAACCCCCATATGCAGTGTTCCCTCTAAGACTTGGCAGCTACTGAGCGGGGTTGGCTCAGAGCTGGGCACAGCGCCATCAGAGGTGGGTGATATGAAAACCTAAAATAATTGTCACATTAA
>ONZH01001015.1:0-22958 GCA_900303285.1 Rhinella marina
AGACTGGACGTGCATTTCTTGTGCTGCGGCCGCACCCTCTTACCCATGAAGGGGGAAATTTAACATAATTTGAACACCACAGACAACTGAGTATTAAGTCTAATTTGGGACTTATCCTAAATTACATTAACATCTGTATGCATCACAAAGATAAGAATGTAGCAGAGTTACCCACTTTAAAATGTAAAATATTTTTTCTCCTGTTTCGTGTGAAAATGTATTAAAATTTTAAGAAAACCATATATAAACCATTATTTCGTCCAATAATAATTTAGCACTCAGCTTGCTCACTACACCACTAGATTTATGCTTTAAGGGATCTAATTTTTTTTAAATGGGGTTATTGGCAGCTCAACACCATTATAAGTGTGCAATGAGACCTGAAACATTTTCAATTTAAGTTCTGAAAGCCACTGGGTGCTTCTTTACTTTTAGGCTCTGCCATGTGTCAAGACATGAGTTTAGGGACGCAATGGTTATATTTCTGAAGATAGGTGAAATGGGGTGAAACATTTTGGGGTGTATTCCTTCATTTTCATGTGCTCTGCACAAAAAACTGTCTTTAAAATGACACTTTTGTGTAAAGTGAAAATTTTATTTTTTTCACCTGCTTAGTAGAGATGAGTGAAGTATGCAAAAATTCGATTTGGCTTTCTTAACTCATCGCGTTATCTTGATACAAAAGCCATTGAAAAGCAATTGAAGGTGTTTGCTTAACGCATTTAGTGTTTAGATAACACGTCTCAGAAAGCATGTGTGTTAACTCTACTACATCCGTACTTCGCCGAATTAAAAAAAAAAAATTTGCTTTGTGACGAATTACTTCATCATGAAGCGCATTTCTTTGTAAGTAGTGGGTGCAAGGACAGGGAGCAGCGATTGCAACACTCCCCATCATTGTACTCTTTAGATGCTACATTCATAGTTGATCATGGCATCTGACAGAAATAACAGTGTGTAAAATTTTAAAAAATTATACCTCATCCATTTGCTCGCGACGGGCCGGCCTCTGCCATCTTGACTGAAGATATGGTGCGAAATTTTGCTGACGTCATGAAGCCGGTTCTTTGCGAGCAAATGGATTAGGTAAGTACAGTGGGGAAAATAAGTATTTGATACACTGGCAATTTTGCAAATTTTCCCACCTACTGTACAAAGAATGGAGAGATCTGTAATTTTTATCATAGG
The DNA here is from genome assembly GCA_900303285.1 of Rhinella marina. Classification (NCBI taxonomy): domain Eukaryota; kingdom Metazoa; phylum Chordata; class Amphibia; order Anura; family Bufonidae; genus Rhinella; species Rhinella marina. Next base: position 1,189 of record ONZH01001015.1, read on the forward strand.
TACACTTCAACTGTGAAAGACAGAATCTAAAAAAAAATCCAGAAAATCACATTGCATGATTTTCAAATAATTAATTTGCATTTTATTGCATATATATATATAAACGCTGCAGCGTCAGGTCATAGTGCGTGCCGGCAGGGAAGAGAGAGGAGCGCGGAGCGTGGGACCGGACGGCAGTGGCAGCGCAGAACAGGTAAGTATGGTCTTTAAGTGGCTGGGTTGGCTGATCTGAGGTCTGATGGGGGTCCCTACGTACAAGTGAGCGCGAAAAATACGGTATATATATATATATATATATATGCGTATATTTGTTTAAGAAGCCCTCCTACTCTGCACTCATTAACTGTATTAATTGTTAACCTGTTTGAACTGGTTACTTGTTTAAAAGACACCTGTCCACACACTCACTCACTCAATCAATCACACTCCAATCTCTCCACCATGGCCAATACCAATGAGCTGCCTAAGGACACCAAGGGCAAATTCTAGACCTGCACAAGACTGAGATGGGCTACAGGACAATAGGCAAGCATCTTGTCAACAACTGTTGGCGCAATTATTAGAAAATGGAAGAAACGCAAGATGACTGTTAATCTTCCTTGGTCTGGGGCTCCATGCAAGACCTTGCCTCGTGGAGTAAGGATGATTAAGAGGAATCAGCTCAGAACTACACAGGAGGACCTGGTCAATGACCGAAAGAGAGCTAGGACCACAGTCTCAATGATTACCATTAGTAACACATTACGGTGCCATGGATTAAAATCAGGGCACGCAAGGTCCCCCTGATCACGCCAGCACATGTCCATGCACATTTGAAGTTCGCCAATGACCATCTGGATGATCCAGAGGAGGCATGTGAGGTCATGTGGTCAGATGAGACGAAAATAGAACTTTTTGGTATCAATTCCACTCACCGTGTTTGGAGGAAAAAGTATAAATATAATTCCAAGATCCACTGTACCAACTTCGAAGCATGGGATTGGAAACATCATACTTTGGGGGTGCTTTTCTGCAAAGGGGACAGGACAACTGCACCATATTGAAGGGAGGATGGATGGGCCCATGTATCAGAGGATTTTGGCCAACAACCTCAGTAAGAACATTGAAGATTTGTTGTGGCCAGGTCTTCCAGCATGACAATGACCTGAAAAACATAGCCAGGGCAACTAAAGAGTGGTTCTGTAAGAAGCACTTCAAGGTCCTGGAGTGTCCTAGGCAGTCTCCAGACCTGAAGCCATTCGAAAATCTTTGGAGGGAGCTGAAACTCAATGTAGCCCAGCAATAGCCCCGAAACCTGAAAGATCTGGAGAAGATCTGTATGGAGGAGTGGGCAAAAATCCCTGTTGCAGTGTGTGCAAACCTGGTCAAGAACTACAGGAAATGTCTGACCTCTGTAATTGCAAACAAAGGTTTCTGTACCAAATATTAAGTTGTTTTTCTATTGTATCAAATACTTATTTCATGCAATAAAATGCTTATTAATTATTTTAAAATCATACAATGTGATTTTCTGCATTTTTTTTTTAGATCCTGTCTCTCACAGTTGAAGTGTACCTACGATAAAAATTACAGACCTCTCCATTCTTTGTAGGTGGGAAAACTTGCAAAATCACCAGTATAAATACTTATTTTCCCCACTGTAAGTTTGTATCTTTGTTTTTTTTTCTATTTCAGGTAAAATCGATTCGCTACCACGAAGAAATTTGACTTTGCAGGGAATCAAATTAATACTAAAATTTGGATTGTATTCGCTCAACACTATTGCTTAGCATTGATTTCTTAAAAATGGGGGGGTTCAAAAACTCACTACACCCCTAGATGAATACCATAAGCGGTCAAGTTTTCAAAATGGGGTAATTTGTGGGAGGTTTCTATTATTCTGGCACTTATAATAGGTTCTTTTTTTAAATTTAATGTTTAAAATTGTAAGTCACCTAATTTTTTTTTATAAAGTAAATGTTTTTCGAAAGAGCAGCCAAAATAAGTTTAAGGGGTGGAAATATATTTCTGATAAAAATATTGAACTGTATTTGTGTATATGTGCAATATTGTACTTGAAAATAGGAAAAAATAATAAATTTTTACTAATTTCCATTGATTTTTGCGTTCTTAATAAATCCGCAAATCATATCAGTTACATTTTACCACCTAAATAAAGTACAATATATGATGAAAAAACAATGTCAGAATTACTTAGATGTGCAAAATATTTTAGTTATTCTCTGCTAAAGTGACACATGCCAGATTTCCAAAACCTGGCTTGATCATTAAGGCCCACACTGGCTAGGCCTACTGGCATGTGTCATGCGACAATAAGTCGTGCAACGAAAAGGGCACAACTACACTGCGACATGTGTTGTACGACATTCATGTCACACCAAAATCATACAACATTTTTGTAATGATAGTCAATGGTGTCACACTGCGACATGCTGCGACTGTGATGTGACAGTTGCACAAAAATACAACTTGCAAGGATTTTTTTGCGACTGTCATGTCGCAGTATGTCACATGTCAGTGTTACACCATTGACTATCATAAATGTCACGTGACTTTTTGGGCACAAGAAGTCACGCAACACATATGACCATGTAGCCCTAGCCTAAGCAGTTAATAGTTGCACTGTCCTTTCTTTATATTTCTAATTCTTTTCAAATCCACTTCTAGTTTTAGCTGAAAAACCTGCACTTCTGAAATTAATGGGAATTAATTACACTATTATTCCTACTCACATGTTTCTAGAACTCATTTTCATTTCAATGTGTTTTACCAGCCATTAGATGAGCAATCACTTAATATGTTTTGGATTTTTTTTGGCTAATATGTAGAATATAATATTAACCTAGTTTACACAATCCCATCTTGAAAGGATAAAGTATAGAAGAATAGCATGTTGAAGAACTGTATATGTGATTCAATGACACATTTATTAAATAGTGTCAGGTTTAATATGAGAAGGTGGCATGAGAAGGTGAATTGAAAGCCAACCCAATTAAATTGAACGTCAGTCATGTAGGAGCAGATACTACTTTGAATCATGTTCCAGTCATTTCAATGTAATAATGCTTCTAAAAATAATATCCGCTACACCATGATAGTGTACAAAATGGAATCTCTTCATAAGTAGTAAAGTCTAAATTTGTTACATATACAGTTGAATTTAGAATGAAATAGTTGCAAAGGTTTGAATATGTTGTCATTTTTTATGTTGAAAAACTAGATTTGTTTTTCTTGCCAAACATATTTTCAAAAGAGACTAACATGATTTATGATGTTGATTCCACTGCAAATTGCTTAAACCCAATCAGACAGGGCTGTGCCTATAGAACAAGTACTAAAAATTGACTGGCGTAGGAACAGGTGGAGATGTGGCTGCATCCTTCTCGGTCATGTTCTCTTAACTAACCTATCCTTTTCACAGACTGTTTTTAATTACTGCAATATATATATATTGTGAGGATTCGCTCTGGTAGGCAGGGTAAGCGGACACAGAACAGAGGCACAAAAAACAGTTCTCAATCCAACTGCAGTGTTTTATTCACACACACAGGTATAACAGTACATCAAAAAAACAACTTCACCTGAGTTGAAAGTCCTGGTGTTCATTCACACCATGCTGCAGGTTCTGCATAAAGAGTCCATTTACAGAAATATAATTCCCCCTGTCCTCCCAGACAGGTCTTCAGCCTTCATTCAGGCACCAGCCTTCCTCTCTCCACTCTGCTTCAGTTTGGCTGGCTTTTACTACCATCTGGTGTCAGCAAAGCCCAGACTGGCACCTACAATCCAGTCCGGTGCTTGACCTCACCTGACTGTCAATCAGTCCAGCAGCACATGCTGGGAGGAAAATACCTTCCATCAAGCAACCGACTTTTCAGTGTGTCACAATATATATATATATATATATATATATATATATATATATATATATATACAGTGCCTTGCGAAAGTATTTGGCCCCCTGGAACTTTTCAACCTTTTGCCACATTTCAGGCTTCAAACAAAAAGATATAACATTTTTAATTTTTGGTGAAGAATCAACAACAAGTGGGTCACAATTGTGAAGTGGAACGAAATGTATTGGATCATTTAAACTTTTTTTGTAATAATAAAACTGAAAAGTGGGGCGTGCAAAATTATTTGGTCCCCTTGCATTAATACTTTGTTGCGCCACTTTTGCTGCGATTACAGCTGCAAGTCGCTTGGGGTGTGTCTCTATCAGTTTTGCACATCTAGAGACTGAAATTCTTGCCCCATTCTTCCTTGCAAAACAGCTCGAGCTCTTTGAGGTTGGATGGAGAGCGTTTGTGAACAGCAGTTTTCAGCTCTTTCCACATATTCTCAATTGGATTCAGTTCTGGACTTTGACTTGGCCATTCTAAGACCTGGATACGTTTATTTTTGAACCATTCCATTGTAGATTTTGCTTTATGTTTGGGATCATTTTCTTGTTGGAGGATAAATCTCTGTCCTAGTCTCAGGTCTTTTGCAGACTCCAACAGGTTTTCATCCAGAATTGTCCTGTATTTGGCTCCATCCATCTTCCCATCAATTTTAACCATCTTCCCTGTCCCTGCTGATGAAAAGCAGGCCCAAACCATGATGCTGCCACCACCATGTTTGACAGTGGGGATGGTGTGTTCAGGGTGATGAGCTGTGTTGCTTTTATGCCAAACATTGTTTTCATTGTTTCCAAAAAGTTCGATTTTGGTTTCATCTGACCAGAGCACCTTCTACCACATGTTTGGTGTGTCTCCCAGGTGGCTTGTGGCAAACTGTAAACGAGGCTTTTTATGGATATCTTCTTTCTTCTTGCCACTCTTCCATAAAGGCCAGATTTGTGAAGTGTTGGACTGATTGTTGTCCTATGGACAGACTCTCCCACCTCAGCTGTAGATATCTGCAGTTCATCCAGAGTGATCATGGGCCTCTTGGAACCCCTTGAAAAAGCTGACGGCGAAACGCGCGTCGGGGTGGTGATTGGTGTGGAGTATCCTGTGGCGTTTGTCAGGGGGTCAGTATTGTGATCTTTAATTGCTGTATTACATTCATTTTTATCATTGCTATTGTATTGTTTCACTGCTGATCCCATTTACTTATGCACTTGCATTTTATACTGCCAGGTTGATACCCCACCTTTTCTAGCATATTTTAATTGTTTTTATACTGTGTGTTGCTAATCATGTAATTTGTGGTAATAAATAAAAGGATTTACATTATATCAAGTGTGCAATTTTCTGGTTATAGTACAATCCATAGATATATAGGTTTCACATACATCTCTGATCAGTCTTCTCCTTGTTTGAGATGAAAATTTAGAGGGACGGCCGGGTCTTGGTAGATTTGCAGTGGTCTGATACTCCTTCCATTTCAATATGATTGCTTGCACAGTGCTCCTTGAGATGTTTAAAGCTTGGGAAATCTTTTGGTATCCAAATCCGGCTTTAAACTTCTCCACAACAGTATCACGGACCTGCCTGGTGTGTTCCTTGGTCTTCATGATGCAGAACCCTGAGACTAACACAGAGCAGGGGCATTTATACGGAGACTTGATTACACACAGGTGGATTCTATTTATCTTCATCAGTCATTTAGGACAACATTGGATCATTCAGAGATCCTTGATGAACTTCTGGAGTGAGTTTTCTGAACTGAAAGTAAATGAGCCGAATAATTTTGCACGCCCCACTTTTCAGTTTTATTATTACAAATAAAGTTTAAATGATCCAATACATTTCGTTCCACTTCACAATTGTGACCCACTTGTTGATTCTCCACCAAAAATTTAAAATGTTATATCTTTTTGTTTGAAGCCTGAAATGTGGCAAAAGGTTGAAAAGTTCCAGGGGGCCGAATACTTTCGCAAGGCACTGTATGTATATATATATATATATATATACAGTACAGACCAAAAGTTTGGACACACCTTCTCATTCAAAGAGTTTTCTGTATTTTCATGACTATGAAAATTGTAGATTCACACTGAAGGCATCAAAACTATGAATTAACACATGTGGAATTATATAATTTCCTGGGGCGGTCCTCATGTGAGCCAGTTTCTTTGTAGCGCTTCATGGTTTTTGCGACTGCACTTGGGGACACTTTCAAAGTTTTCCCAATTTTTCGGACTGACGGACCTTAATTTCTTAAAGTAATGATGGCCACTCGTTTTTCTTTACTTAGCTGCTTTTTTCTTGTCATAATACAAATTCTAACGGTCTATTCAGTAGGACTATCAGCTGTGTATCCACCTGACTTCTGCCCAACACAATTCATGGTCCCAACCACATTTAAAAGGCAAGAAATCCCACTTAATAAACCTGACAGGGCACACCTATGAAGTGAAAACCATTTCAGGTGACTACCTCTTGAAGCTCATCAAGAGAATGCCAAGAGTGTGCAAAGCAGTAATCAAAGCAAAAGGTGGCTACTTTGAAGAACCTAGAATATAAGACACATTTTCAGTTGTTTCACACTTTTTTGTTAAGTATATAATTCCACATGTGTTAATTTATAGTTTTGATGCCTTCAGTGTGAATCTACAAATTTCATAGTCATGAAAATACAGAAAACTTTTTGAATGAGAAGGTGTGTCCAAACTTTTGGTCTGTACTGTATATATGTGTGTGTGTGTGTGTGTATATACTGTGTATGTATATATATATATATATATATATATATATATATATATATTCTTTGCTCCCTGAATTCATTGGAGGCCTGCTGGCACAGAGAGAGATAACAAATGGAACAGACACAGTATACATGTGAAACCTACTCCCCCCCCCCCCAAATCAGAGGGTAGTTGGAACAGAGAGAGGTATCATAGAGTAGGTTCTCATCCAGTAAGAGGTCACCTTGCCGTGGTGGATGGGCACAAATATTTTTTATCAAAATATATTTGCTACGTACCTCATATTCATTTTATATAGTCAGTAGTAGCATTAGTTCATACTAATGAAAGGAAAAAACAACTTTCCAAGAAAATACATAGGGGCAGATTTACTAATAGTTTTTCTTTATGGTGGTCATTAAGGGGTGAATATTAGACACATTTAATATTCTGGCATATGGACCTTTGTAAATTTGGAGTATTGTATATCCTGCACCAGATTTACACTAGAATTCTGTCCATGCCCCAAAAATCTGTCTAGTCTTAATTTTCATATGCCTATACATTTATTTATTACATTTACCTATAAATTGGTGTAGTTTTACTCAAAAATGTAACAAAACTTTGGAGAACAGGTGATGCATTTACTAGGCCATGCCCATTTCTTGCAAAGTCACACCCTTTCCCTTGAAGCCATACCTTCTTGTTGAGTAAGGAGTAAAAAATGTAGAAAACTGTAAAATAGTTGGCAAATGTGGCACAAATCATGCAGTCAAGTTTTTCTGGTGAAAAATGCACCAAAGAAATGGCACATTTTCAATATTAAATCTTCCCTAATGTGTATAGGCTAAGAAAAACATAAATGGTGACAATTATTATGCTATATATACCACAATAGTTTAAAAAAAAGTTGTAGATTTTGTCGGATTCCATAGTTGCTGCAAAATCTGTAACTTTTCCTCCTTCTCAACACTTTTCTGAAGTGGCGAGGAAAGGGGATGTGACAAGGGCGGGGAGCGGGCGACACAGCAAGGCCGGCATTTATCTTTATTCATACCAGTTTTCTGGCATGAATTAAGACAGAAATTTACAGCAGCTAGGAAGCTGACGTAGGCTATAGCCTGTCGAACGGCAAGCAGGAGGATGTACCAAATGTACAAGAGGCGTGCACCTCGACATAATGTTTTATGGTGTCCTAACTAAGGGCAGCATAAACAAGTGACAGATCCCCTTAGCAAAACACTGGGTCACTTTCTTTAATTGACCCAACCATTTTTCCAAAATTTTGTATTGAACAGCTCTAGTGCATAATGATGATTCTGGAATATTCATGAGCCCCTGGCTTTCCCTGCCCACCTGCTGCTTATTCAGTGGGGAAAAAAACTGTCAATCAGAGGCAGATGAGCGGGAGAGCAGGAGAGCCTTGAGCTCATAAATATGGGGACTCATTGGCATGTGCGGGAGCTGTTAGAATTTAAAGCTTAGGGTAGCAGAAAACTACTGACAGATTACCTTTAAGTATTTTTTTCTTCATGTGATTATGATGGCACTGGTACTATAAATGCATGACCAAGTCAATTTTTTTGGATTAATTTGTTTGTTTTGGTTATCTTTATCTACTTAGAGGACTTGTGTGAAAATCTGATGTGGCTCAAGGTCAAATGTATGCAGAAATATAGCAAATTCTGAGGTGTTCACAAACTTTAAAGCACTACTGTATTTTGTTTTTTATTATATTAGACCTCCTAATAAACAGATGCCTCTGGCAGACTTTGGGGCCTTTGTCAATCCTCCAATTACCATGGAAACTCAATGGAACCCAGAAATCATGCCACAGGGCACCAATGACTTGCAAATGGAGCCTCCATCAAACTTCTTAGATGCTGCAGGGGAAAAACAGACAGGAACAGAGAATACTGTTATTCCATCCTGACGATTGCAGCAAAATGTCAGATGTATATTATAGTCAGCACCCACTGTTGGTGCAAATTGGTGCAATCCAATAGACGTTTCATTACATTGTATTGCGCTAAGAACACATACAGATGTAGCCATTATCTTGATTTAATTATTGCGTTAACACAATAAAATCAAGTTACAGTAATACAAAAAGGTCACATGAAAGTAATGACCATCCTGGCTCCTGGAGTTACAATAATGCGGGCACAGCATGCGGCATATGTCCATTTGACAAAAGGGTTTATTGTACAGTACTAATTTAATTTGTTATGTGGAAATTAGAGATGAGTGATCTTCTAGAAATTTGTTCCATGTCCGATCTGATTTTTTAAAATTTTTTATTAGTGTTCACAACAATCCTACAAAGTTGCTCCATTTGGACTGACAGTGAGGTCTCTTAGGGCTCCGATGTGTAAATGCATGGTTGACAAGTTTAACAAACAGCATGTTTAAAAAAAACCCAACTGTCTCATCTGTTATACTTTTTCAAATTAGAAAGCTTCCAGAAATTGTTCCTAATGGGGGGCAGATAATGTTTAAACATTCACAATGTTATCAGAAAAGAACAATGAATTTTTGGGACCAGGCATCTAATAATTATGCCTTAATGGGGGTAGATCCCTGCCCCTGTTTATATGCATAGACACTGTCAGAAGAAAGAGTGGGTAGTTTTGCACAAGAGCCCATATTTATACACATACATGATAAGTGGCTTGTTCTGAGTGAGCCTGGGAAAATTCTCCTTTTTGAGGAGCAGCAGCAGTACAGTGTATGTGTGGGTAGGGTAAAAATGGTATGCAGCTGCAATAATAGAGGCAGCACCACATGAAACAGACAAGGCTGTAGATGTATGTGTGGCTGTTTAATCAAAGATAAAGTAGTACTGCGGCACTCGTTGTCTTTTCTTTCTTGTGTTTATTTCACCGACTTAGCAACGTTTCGACCAGTGTTGGTCTTTATCAAGCATAAATACATGTTAACACTGTGACATATATATATACATAATGTGCATATAGGCAATGTGTAGGGTACCTCCCCTTCGTTGTAAGCACCTCCCTCAATATATCACCAATAAAATGTGCAAGAATCGTAAGAAAACACATAATAGTCATCACTTGACATTTAAAAATCACATACCCCAAGTTCCTTGAAGACAATTAGTGGGAAATCTGGCTCGATTCCAAGTTCACACGTGCAGCGTCTGTGTGGTCGCAGAGAGACTGCGTACTGTGGGGCCGGAAGTGACATCGCGCGCCTGCTGTGTAGGTCTGGCGATACGCATCAAATCCGACAGTACATTCTAAACATGTACGCGTCGGATGCGGCGTTCAGCGTGCATGTTGCCCAGCAACCCCCAGGCTTCAAATAGTAGCACTACATATCTGGGCGCTATTATCTCTTATCTATATTGACAGTCCAGACTAGCTGGTTAACCATTTAAAGGCCGTCACTCGTCCTTTTGCAATATAGATCAGCTGATCTCATAACGTTAGAAGGGGGATTATGGGGAAACTTTATAGGTATAAAGCCTATTGTTCAATTGTCTATACATTCAGGCCTCTATCTCCATCTGCAGTCGTCAATAGCAACAGTTCCTATATTTATACACAAACAGTCTCTGTGATCCATTATGGTCAGCCTCGTGGTTAAGCTAATATATGTACCAGGAATTTACCCTACATAAGCCCAAAATTCCGGTGTCTATGTATCTAAGGAGTTTTAATGTACTCCCTTTCAATCCATTATCATCATGATTAAGTGGACAGATGTGGTCGGGAAAGTGGTAGCCTATCCTCTGTGTCGGACCCCTTGGTACCTGTCTCTCATTTACACGTTTACATACATACCATTAGGGATAGTGGGGGTTTATGTGTCCCGGACTCCCGTCCGGGGTCATAATAATGCCCCAAATCCCTATACTACAGGGGAACCTATGTCTAGTGAAGACCCCCCTTGTGAGTTGGGGGAGGTCTCCTCCAGGTTGGCACCCCTAAGATTACACATTCATTGGACAGGTACCCGCTCTATGGCTAATTGGGTCCTCAAAGGTAATTCTAGGCCAAGGCTCAAAAGGAGCGTTATGAAGAATATTTCAAATATATGTCCCGCCACTTATTACCTGTACACTTAAAGTAATAGGCACCTTTTCGTGGCTCATGGTGGGCAAAAACTTCCTGTAAAGTAATGTTAGATAACTACCAGTCCATAGCAAGGAGGCAGTCCCACAGAAAGATCACAGTTGATTGTTCCACGGCATCTAGTTCCCACTGTGAAGTGAAACAAAAAAGGTGTATTAGTGATGTATAATTCAGTGTATCATACAACAACTATCTCGACTATGTCGGGTACAAAGCTTAATGGAAACCCATATATCAAAATGTACATAAACTACCTATATCACACATATAATCGGGGTCGAGGGGTTAGATCAGTTATCAGTTATATAAATAGAGAACCGATTTTAAATTCTCTGTTTAGGCCCTTGGGCTCTAAAGTGTCCAGTTCGAAAATCCACTTTAGTTCCAGTCTTTTTAGTAAACGTTCTCTGTCTCCACCTCTCCTAGGAGGAGAGATCCCGTCAATGATGCGGTACCTCAGTTGTGAGAGATTATGTCTGAATTTCACAAAATGTTCAGGTACTGGTTGTTCCTGTTCTTGGGACAAAGTATCAGTTTGTTTCTTTGTAAATAATTTCCTTATGGAGTACTTATGTTGGTTCAGTCTATTTTTGAAGGGTTGGGTTGTTTCACCAACATAAAAAAGGCCGCACGGACATTGTAACAGATAGATGACAAATTCTGAGTTACATGTATAGAAACCATTTATCTTGTATTTTTTACCCGTCTGCGGGTGTGTGAATGAATCTCTCTTGATGATGCCGTTACAATTGCAACATCCCAGACAGGGGAAGCAGCCTTTCCTCTGTGTTGTAGGTTTATTAGGTTGGGCTATATCAGCTCGGACCAGTTTATCACCCAGATTTTTGGATCTCTTATAGGACAATAACGGTGGTTGTTGAAATTCCGCTATTTTTGGAAACGTCTGCCTCAGAATGTGCCAGTTTCTACTAAGTACCCCACCTATTTGTTTACTCAGTTCGGTATAAGTGGAGACAAAGGGGATTCTCTTTGTCTGTTTGATAGCTTTTTTAGGGGTGAGTAAATTGGATCTAACCTGGGATTTCACCCTTTCTACATGCCTTTCCACTAAACGTTTGGGGTATTGTCTTTCAATAAATCTATTACTCATGGCCCTCAGTCTTTCATTTACCTTATGTTCATCCGAGACTATCCGTCTCGTTCTCAAAAGTTGGCTGTAGGGTAGTGATTCAAGCATCCTTTTGGGGTGTGCGCTGTCAAACCTGAGCATGTTGTTGCGGTCAGTCGGTTTCACATAGATGTCTGTCTTTAAGACACTGTCCTCTACATATATCAAGACATCTAAAAATTGTAAGGATCTCTGTGACGATACCACCGTAAATTTCAAGTCTGAATGTATATTATCGATGTACCTATGAAAATCTTGCAATTGGTCCTTTGTCCCTTTCCAAATCAGAAATATATCATCAATATACCTCATCCACCCCCTTACATAATGGAAGAGGGTGGATGGGTATATATGCAACTCTTCAACACATGCCATATATATATTAGCATACGTCGGGGCCACATTGGACCCCATTGCGGTGCCCCGACGCTGCACATAGTAGGAATCTTCAAAGAGGAAGTAGTTACAAGTCAGAAGTATTTCCAGTAGCTCTTGTAAGAATTGTTGTGTTTCTTGTGTGAGATCTGAGCGTCCAAGTGCCCATTTCACTGCTTCCAACCCCTTGTCATGGTCAATACTAGTATATAAACTCGTCACATCAAATGAGACCAGTAAGTCACCCTCCGTGTATTCAATTCTTTGTAACCTAGTGAGAAAGTCAGTGGTATCCCGAACAAAGGAGTTTGTTTCAACTGCAAAGGGTCTGAGGAGTTTGTCCAAATAGATAGCTGAATGTGCAAAAACAGAGTAGATTCCCGAGACGATTGGTCGTCCTGGGGGGTTGTACAGGTCCTTATGTATTTTGGGTAAGATGTATAATATGGGAGTAACCGGATGCTGTGGGATCAAGTATTGGTGTAAATTTTTATCTATAAGGTCAGTTGCATAGGCATTATCTACCAGTAGTTTAATTCTGCGAATTATATCAAACTTGGGGTCTCTTTCTAGGGGTTGATAAACCTCTCTGTCTGCTACTTGTCTCCGTATTTCTGAGAGATATTTCTCTGTGTCCATTATAACGACCGCACCCCCCTTGTCTGCTGCCTTTATAGTTATTTCCCTCCTTTTGCTTAGTTTAACAAGGGCTTCTTTCTCCTCTCTGTTTAAATTGGAATCATGTACACCTGGAGTTGAACCTCTCCTGATGTCCATAATCTCAGCTTTAGTCAATGCCATATATGTATCCACCACCTTATTATTAACAGGGGGTTGAAAATCACTCTTGTTATAAAGGCCCGCTTCCTTTAACCTCAGCATGCCCCTAGGGGTATCTTCCTCCTTCTCCCTATTAACACCTGATTGCTCTAAATTATTAAAGTAAATTTTTAACTCAATACGTCTAAAGAAATTCTGTATATCTATTTCATTTTCAAACCAATCAACATCTGCTGTTGGACAAAACGATAGTCCTTTACTGAGGAGTTGTAATTCCTCTTCAGACAATAAATAAGAAGAAATGTTTACCACCAATGACGTATCGTCCCTCATATTTGACCTTGTTTGTTCCTTGTTGTCTGTTGCGGTGTTGGCATAGTCCGGTTCCCACTGGGTGGTTTCCTTGACCTTGTCATCCTGAAGTTCCCGTCCTGTGTTCTTATTCCTTCTGTGTTTGTGCCCGCCCCGTCTGGTGCGTCTGGTGGGCCTAAAAAAACCTTTCTCTTCGCTGTGTTCTCCTGATGATTCGGTGTCAGTGATGTCCAATCTTGGTCCTCTTGGTCTTGCTTCCTTCGCTGTCTCATTTGTCGTGGTCTGGTGTCCATAGTTGGAGTCTTTTTATAGATTGTTCCCCTTTCTGTAATCCTCTTGGTCCCGGAACCATTTTTGTCTTTTAGTTATCTCTATATTATTGCGATATTTCACGAGTTCCCCAGTAATTTGTTCAGAGAGGGATGTAAATTCATGTCCGTCCAGCATATTCTTAAGCTGTGTTTCCAAGTCCAAGATCCTTTTATTAATTTCAATTAAATCCTTCTGGAGAAACTCCATGTTCAATAACATCATGTCCATGGAAAATCTATTTGCAATAAATTCAAATTTAGTGAAAAAGTCCGCGTTATCAGGAAAGAGTATGGGTCTAAGGTGGGTTCTCAGTCCTCTTGGTATTCTGCCCGCTTTATAGTACTCACGTAAGGTGGATAGATGTAATTCAGAGTTGATGTATTGTTTCCTTTCATTCTCCCATCTTCGTTTTATCAGGTCCACAGTTGGTTTACTTAAAAAGGTTCCATCCCCCTCTTTTCCTTGTAATATGTGTGATATTTGGTCACTGGTGTATAACAAGCTGTTAGGTGACTCCATTGTTAGACAAGCCGTAAAAGATCCTTCGTGGTATTATCCACCAAAAGAAAAGTGTGCACGTCCCCAAGCTGTAGGTCAGTAGAGAGTGGAAGGTGGGTCAGCACTCCTTATTCTCGCTTTGCGAACATCCATTAAGTGGCGGTGCCTCCAGTGTTGGACCCCAGCTTGGTGGGTCCCCAGTAACAATCAAAGATAAAGTAGTACTGCGGCACTCGTTGTCTTTTCTTTCTTGTGTTTATTTCACCGACTTAGCAACATTTCGACCAGTGTTGGTCTTTACCAAGCATAAATACATGTTAACACTGTGACATATATATACATAACTAGCAGAAAGACCCGGCTTCGCCTGGGTATATTTCATCTATTTATTTAATGTTTCTGTGTGTCGTTGCAGAGAGAAAGTCAATGCAGCTGACAGAAATTGATTTTTACCTTCATTTTTCAATCCCTATTGGCTGTGGAGTGGGAGGGGGTGTGGTTTAATGGGACACGGGGGGGGGTTAAGTCCTTCATTTCAGGGTGGCCTGAATTATAGGTTAATGCCATGGTAATTTGAGGAAAAAAATGGGTAGCAGTGGAAAAAAAACATTGCTTTGCGCGGGTATATTTAATCTATTTCATTTAATGTTTCTGTGTGTCGTTGCAGAGAGAAAGTCATCTCCTCCCATCCTCCAAGCTGACAGATGTTGATTTTTACCTTCAATTGTTCAATCTCCATTGGCTGCGGAGCGGGAGGGGTCATGGCCTGACTGAGTCCGGGGGCGTGATGTTTGCAAGACCTGGGGCGGGGTTTTAAGTCCTTCTTTTGATGGTGGCCAGAATTACAGGTCGATGCCAATGGTAATTTATGAGGACACGCCATGGGGTAACAGTGGAAAGAAACCATTGCTTTGGCACGGGTATATTTAATCTATTCATTTAATGTTTCTGTATGTTGTTGCAGAAAGAAATCCAACTTCCCTCCCACCCCTGCAGCTGACAGAAGTTGAATTTTACCTTCATTTTTTCAATCCCCGTTGGCTGCAGAGTGGGAGGGGGCGTGGCCTGACAGAGTCGGAGCGTGGTTTCCCGAGATCTGGGGCGGGGGTCAGAGTGTCATGACCTGGTAATTTATGGGGACCCGCAATGGGTAGCAGTGGAAAAAAAACATCTTTTATTAGTACTGAATGGTCGTAGTCTAAAATTAGTCAATTTCATCTACGATTTTTGTGTGTCGTTGCAAGAGAAATTCACCCCTCCCACCCCTGCAGCTGATTTTTTTTCAATCCCTGTTGCCTGCGGAGTGGGAGGGGGCGTGGCCTGGCAGAAGTTGGGGGCCTGGCTTAGCAAGATGCTTCGAACGGTTTGTAGTCTGAAATTAGTCTATTTCATCTAAAATTTTGTGTGTCATTGCAGAGAGAAATTCACCCTCCCACCCCTGCAGCTGACAGAAGTTTATTTTTCCCTTCATTCTTTCAATCCCTGTTGGCTGCGGAGTGGGAGGGGGCATGACCTGACAGAGTTGGGGGTGTGGCTTAGCAAAGCGCTTCGCATAGGTGATTTAATCTATTTCATTTAATGTTTCTGTGTGTCGTTGCAGAATGGCTGCAGAGTGGGAGGGGGCGTGGCCTTACAGAGTTGGGGGCGTGACTTAGCAAGTGATTCGAACAGTTGTAGTCTATAATTAGTCTATTTTATCTAAAATTTTTGTGTGTTGTTGCAGAGAGAAATTCACCCTCCCACCCCTGCAGCAAACAGAAGTTTATTTTTACCTTTATTTTTTCAATCCCCATTGGCTGTGGAGTGGGAGGGGGCGTGACCTGACAGAGTCTGGGGCGTGGATTAGCAAGACGCTTCACATGGGTGTATTTTAATCTATTTCATTTAATGTTTCTGTGTGTCGTTGCAGAAAGAAAGTCAACCTCCCCCACCCATCCCTGCAGCTGACAGAAGTTGATTTTTACCTTTATTTTTTCAATCCCTGTTGGCTGCGGAGTGGCAGGGGGCGTGGCCTTACAGAGTCGGGGCGTGGCTTAGCAAAGCGCTTCGCATAGGTGCATTTAATCTATTTCATTTAATGTTTCTGTGTGTCGTTGCAGAATGGCTGCGGAGTGAGAGAGGGCGTGGCCTGACAGAGACGGGGCCTGGCTTAGCAAGAGGCTTCGAACGGTTGTAGTCTATAATCAGTCTATTTCATCTAAAATTTTTGTGTGTCGTTGCAGAGAGAAATTCACCCTCCCACCCCTGCACCAAACAGAAGTTTATTTTTACCTTCATTTTTTAAAATTCCCATTGGCTGCGGAGTGGGAGGGGGCGTGACCTGACAGAGTCGGGGGCGTGGATTAGCAAGACGCTTCGCATGGGTGTATTTAATCTATTTTATTTAATGTTTGTGTGTGTTGTTGCAAAAAATGAATCACAGCAGCTGGTCAATAGGGCACCAGCAAATCCCAATACTCCATGAAAAGGACCAATTATAAACAAATGTCACAGAAAGTGATCTCTCTCCAATATATGATATAAAATATAGCTTTTAATAATGCATGTTAAAATCGGGCAAAAAGGCATCCACCAAGATATAACTAAACAAACCTATAGCAGTTATTAATAAATCTCTCATCCGTAGTAGGTAGGTTGTTGTACGTATCGTAGATACCTAGCCAGAAAGGAATCGCCCTACTTCTGGCCCTACTAATTAAAAAGCCCTACCTACAACGGAATAGCCGCCCCGATAGGGGCGATCCCGTATCTCGTACCTCCTAATGCCACTATCAAGGCCCTAAGATAGTGTGACCGTCACCACATAGATCCTATATGCACACCACACCCCACACACTCCAGAATTACCAAAATGAAAAACAAGTAAAATATACACAGATGTGGAAACGGTAATCTGATGATACCAGCAGACGGTCCCCTGGAGATTTGATGTCACCTCCAAGTGCCAGTATCTTGCTGATAATCACCTAAATACCAGTGATATTACATCCAGGGTTTATATAATATGTGTGTGCCTTGTATAATATATAAAAAACCTGCAACCTTAAGATTTTTTTTAATATAGCTCAGCTTTTTTAGATCCCGGGGCCCAATCCGTTTTTCGCCCTTTAATTTTTGGCTCATCAGGGGACTTCTTACTTAAAACAACAGGGGCACAATAACCCGTTTTTGCATAGGAATATCGCACAATATGTAGTCCAAGCGTCATCTGTATAATGCGCATCTATATTGGTGACATCCATTCATCACCTAATCGACCAAAGCAGGTGTGCATCATAAATATATACCTAAGGTATGTGAGAGACATGAATATATGAACACTATTCTGGGATCACACATATTAACTTAGTCTGTGATAGACTTAGGTGCATGGTCACCACAATATGATTTTGCATTAAATCCAGTTATTACATTAATGTTTTTATAACTTGCGTGTCCCATAGGATAATAATTTTTGTGTCTCCCTCACATCGGTGGCGCGCGGCAGCGCTGCTTCTTCAATCCCTAAAAAACAGGGAGAAGGCGCGACATTTGCTAGCGCTACCCACACGGCTATCTCAGCGTCCCACGTGGAGGTAAAGGGGCGGGAGCGCTCGCTGTCTGGGCGCTTCCGTTCAAATGCTTTCCTCTCTAGATCACGTGAGCGGGCTGATCACGTGATCGGAAGAAGTGGGAGGCAGATAGACTAGTTAGTATCCGCCCTCTAGTGACGGTAAGTAACCCTGAACTGTATGGAGATTGATTATTTACACACCAAAGCTGAACTGGGTTACAGGCAGTCAATTTTATTAATAAAGGAAATTCTATTCTGGATGCCTCCATCTCGTTATTATTATAATTAACCCTATATGTTCAGGTATATCACATTAGGATTCAAGCAGCCCTATGATTCAGGGTGCTTCTTTATTTTTATTGTTATTCATCAATTTATTATATCCAACTAGCAGGCCAGTTTCTCTGTTATTAAATCACAAGAAAGATATTTTAATGGGTCAGATAAAAACAGGTAAATAAATTCATAGGCCTCATTCAGGCCTCTTGGTGTCAAGGTGTTCAAGGAGTATATCCATCTACATTCTTTCTGTTTTAAGATTTTATCTATATCTCCTCCTCTAATGGAGGGAATAATTGTTTCAATCACATTAAACTTAATGGATTCCGTCCGATTATCATATTATACCACAGAGGAAATTAAGGGTCTTCAATCACTAAAAATAAATAAAAATGTAGTGGTAAAGCCTGCTGACAAGGGGGGCAACATAGTGATTCTCAACAGAAATGAATATCAAGAGATGTGCTGGTCACTCTTGTCAGATAAATCAAATTACCAAATTTTGAAAGAAGACCCCACTTCAAAATTCCTTGACGAATTAGCAGAATTGTTGAGAGTAGCTCTTGATGACAGACTCATTGATCATAACGAAATGAAATACCTATTACCACCTCATCCTAGGGTAGCTACCTTCTATGCGCTGCCGAAAATACATAAGGGGACGAACCCGTTAAAGGGCCGCCCCATTGTATCGGGTATTGGCAGCCTAACCCATGCAGCAGGCACATATATTGATGTTATATTGCGCCCCTTTGTCACGGCATTACCATCTTACCTAAGAGATACTACTGATCTGTTAAGGCGACTGGAGGGATTAACTATTGATTCATCTACAGCATTTGCCTCTTAGACGTTGAGGCTCTTTATACATCTATCCCACATAATAAAGGCCTAGCAGCAGCTAAATTTTATTTGGATAGCAGAAGAACTGAGTTACAAAGTCATAACCAGTTTGTAATTAGTCTTCTGCAGTTCATCCTCACACGTAACAATTTTATTTTTGGATCCCGTTTCTTCCACCAGCTCAGGGCACCGCCATGGGTAATCCCTGTGCGCCGACATATGCAAACTTGCTCCTGGGCTGGTGGGAGGATACAGTCGTCTTCTCAGAGTCATCAGATGGATGGACTGACTCCATTTTATTATGGGTCAGATTCATCGACGACATCTTCATATTGTGGACCGGAACAGAACCCAAATTTAGGGATTTCATAGATACACTCAATAATAACCATATTGGCCTTCGATTTACGTATGAATTTAAAAGAGACTCTATTGCCTTCTTGGATATCCTGATTAGACGGGGGGGAAATGGCCAGATTGAAACCACACTACATCGTAAAGAGACTTCAACGAATAGTCTCTCTTAAGATGGATATGCCATCATCCACTCTCCCTAAAAAGAGGAATACCCAAGGGGCAATTTTTAAGAGTACGTCGCAATTGCTCAAATTTGGATGATTTTGATGAGGAAGCTGAAAAACTGTTTAAACGTTTTAAACAGAGGGGCTATCCTACACAACCTCTACAACAAGCTAGGCAGTTTGCTAGAACTAAGGAGCGCACCTCTTTATTACAGTCAAACCAAAAACCACAAGAAAACATACTTAGGCTTATTGGTACATACGACTCTGGGGCTAAATTGGTAAGAAATATATTGGAGCGATATTGGCCATTACTGAAAGCTGATCCAGATATCAATGGAGTAATAACTGAGCACCCCTCTATTACTTTTAGAAAAGGCAGAAGTATACGAGACACCATGGTACACAGCTATTTTGAACCAATAGAGAAAAGTACTTGGCTTCAAAATAGAGATACTGGCACCTTTAAATGTGGCCATGCAAAGCATGTAAGTAGATCAAGACAGGAAAGACGTTCACCGACAGTGGGGGGACGAAAAACATTTACCTGCAAGAGCTTTGCTAACTGTGATACCAGAGGTGTCGTCTACCCTTGCCCAGTGTGCATGTGGAAGAAGTATGTTGGGAAGACTTGTAGAAATTTTAAAAAGCGTATTCTTGAACATATTGGAGACATAAGAAATAGTCGAGATAAACCCCTAGCGAGACATATAAAACCAACATGATAAATCGGACGGAATCCATTAAGTTAATGTGATTGAAACAATTATTTCCCTCCATTAGAGGAGGAGATATAGATAAAAATCTTAAAACAGAAAGAATGTAGATGGATATACTCTTGAACACCTTGACACCAAGAGGCCTGAATGAGGCCTATGAATTACCTGTTTTACTGACCATTAAATATCTTTCTTGTGATTTAATAACAGAGAAACTGGCCTGCTAGTTGGATATAATAAATGATGAATAACAATAAAAATAAAGAAGCACCCTAATCATAGGGGCTGCTTGAATCCTATGTGATATACCTGAACATATAGGGTTAATTATAATAATAACGAGATGGAGGCATCCAGATAGAATTTTCCTTATTAATAAAATTTGACTGCCTGTAACCCAGTTCAGCTTTGGTGTGTAAATATCAATCTCCATACAGTTCAGGGGTTACTTACCGTCACTAGAGGGCGGATACTAACTAGTCTTCTGCCTCCCACTTCTTCGATCACGTGATCAGCCCGCTCACGTGATCTAGAGGAAGCATTTGAACGGAAGCGCCCAGACAGCGAGCGCTCCCGCCCCTTTACCTCCACGTGGACGCTGAGATAGCCGTGTGAGTAGCGCTAGCAAATGTCGCGCTTCTCCCCTGTTTTTAGGGGATTGAAGCAGCGCTGCCGCGCGCCACCGATGTGAGGGAGACACAAAAATTATTATCCTATGGGACACGCAAGTATAAAAACATTAATGTAATAACTGGATTTATGCAAAATCATATTGTGGTGACCATGCACCTAAGTCTATCACAGACTAAGTTAATATGTGTGATCCCAGAATAGTGTTGATATATTCATGTCTCTCACATACCTTAGTATATATTTATGATTCACACCTGCTTTGGTCGATTAGGTGATGAATGGATGTCACCAATATAGATGCGCATTATACAGATGACGCTTGGACTACATATTGTGCGATATTCCTAT
This sequence comes from Rhinella marina, assembly GCA_900303285.1. Classification (NCBI taxonomy): domain Eukaryota; kingdom Metazoa; phylum Chordata; class Amphibia; order Anura; family Bufonidae; genus Rhinella; species Rhinella marina. Next base: position 22,201 of record ONZH01001015.1, read on the forward strand.
GCTAAAAAACGGGTTATGTGCCCCTGTTGTTTTAAGTAAGAAGTCCCCTGATGAGCCAAAAATTAAAGGCGAAACGCGTTGGGACCGGGATCTAAAAAATAGCTGCTATATTTAAATCTTAGCAGGTTCTTTTATATACAATACCAAGGCACACAATATATATATATAAACCCTGGATGTAATATCACTGGTATTAGGTGATTATCAGCAAGATACTGGCACTTGGAGGTGACATCACAAATCTCCAGGGGACCGTGTCTGCTGGTATCATCAGATACCGTTTCCACATCTGGTATATTTTACTTGTTTTTCATTTTGGTAATTCTGGAGTGTGTGGGGTGTGGTGCAATAGGATCTATGTGGTGACGGTCACACTATCTTAGGGCCTTGATAGGGCATAGGAGTACGAGATACGGGATCGCCCTATCGGGGCGCTATCCGTTGTAGAGGCTTTTTAATTAGTAGGGCCAGAAGTAGGGCGATTCCTTTTCTGGCTAGGTATCTACGATACATACAACAACCTACCTGCTACGGATGAGAGATTTATTAATAACTGCTATAGGTTTGTTTAGTTATATCTTGGTGGATGCCTTTTTGCCTGATTTTAACATGCATTATTAAAAGCTATATTTTATATCATATATTGGAGAGATCACTTTCTGTGACATGTGTGTTGTTGCAGAAAAGTCAACCTCCCTCCCATCCCTGCAGCTGACAGAAGTTGATTTACCTTTATTTTTCAATCTCTGTTGGCTGCG
>ONZH01001016.1:0-45002 GCA_900303285.1 Rhinella marina
CCAGATTAAATACGTGCGCCATGCAGGGTGCATGGCTCACCCTCCTTGGCGCAGCACGGACACCATGTTCTTTCCATTATCTGTCACCATGGTTCCGATTTTTAGTTGTTGCTGAGAAAGCCAGCAATCGATTTCTTCTTTCATGATGCGGAGCAGTTCCTCCCCTGTGGGACTTCGTTCGCCCAGGCAAACCAGGCGTAGAACTGCGTGACACCGCCGTGCCCTGCACATGTGGTATGCTGGAGGAGCACTATGACTTGGCCCTGCAGTTGAGGCTGAGGTGGTGGAGAAGGAGCCGGACATTAGCGCAGGATCAGCAGTTTGACAACGAGGAGGAGAAAGTGGCGTCACCTGTTCAAGTTGCTCATGTGGCTGGGCAGGAAGTCCATTGACCCAGTGGGCCAGAAAGGACATGTACTGGCCTTGACCTTAGTCACAACTCCACACGTCGGCATTGCCGTGCACTTTGGCAGACACCAACAGCCTCAAGGACTGGGCCACCTTCTTCTTCTACATATTTGTGCAGGGCTGGGACTGACTTTTTGCCAAAGAAATGACGTCTTGGGACTCTCCACCTCGGCTCGGCACAAGTCATCAGTTCTCTGAACGGTGCAGAGTCCACCAGTTGAAAAGGGAGGGACTGCAGCACGAGCAACTTGGACAGGAGCACGGTCAGCTTCAGCGCTGTAGGATGGCTGGACGCGTACTGCTGTCTCTTTGCAATCGCCTCGGTGAACGACTGCTGCCATAATCAGTGGCGAGGAATAAGAGGAGGAGGAGCAGGAGCATCTGGAGCGGTAGATAATGACAGACAGCTCCCTTCAGCAGAGGTGCTGGAGCCTTGATTGCCTGAAATGGGATGCGTGCCACTGGGTGATGCTGCTGTTGCTGCTGCCGACTGGACCGCCACATCTGAGCCACGGTTCTCCCAGGCCACTTTGTGGTGACGCTGCATATGTTGGCGCAGGGCCGTGGTGCCAACATTAGCACCCTGGCCACGCTTCACTTTCTGACCACAGATTCTACATATAGCCATGTTCACCTCCTCAGGCGTCTTAACAAAAAACTTCCACACCGCCGAGTAGGCGATTTTACCACCAACACTCCGCACTGACTGAGTGGTACCTCCGCTGCCTGGCTGAGCCCCTGCATCGCTTTTTTCAAGGCCGGAAAGCACCTAAGAAGAGTGCGGTCTACCCCGTGCCCGTTTGGCTCCCGACCTTGCGCTGCTGCCACTCCGCTGACTAACGGCCACACTACCAACTTGCTGCCTGCACCGCTACCTGACGTGCAAGCTGTCAGTCTCGTCTGCAGATGATGATAATGATGTAGAAGCCCTTGCTTCACCCGGCTCCCAAGTGCGATCGGCTACATCATCATCAACTACAGTTTGCACGTCGCTAATGTCCTCCTCAACTGTCTCGGTGTACAAAGCCTGACCGCTCTCAACATCACCTCCCACTACACTCTCCTCATCAGTACTTGACCGCCTACTGGAAGGAGCGGATTTCTGCCCCACCTCTTGGCTTCCCAGTAGCTGCTGACTGTCCTCAAGTAGTTCGTCCTCGCTGTATAGTGGCGCAGAGCCAACAGCATATAGTACTTCTCTGGCTGAGGGAACCGAAAAGGACAGAGGCAGGTTGAGGACAGGTGAGGGCACTGGAGCTGCTCCTGGCCCATGCCAACTAAGGGTTGTGTCTGACGAACCCACCGACTCTTGGCTGGGGGTTTCAGATGTCATCTGGGAGGAAGTGGATGACCGAGTCAACCATTCAAGAACATCTGGGTTGGTGGTCTACACACGACCACTAGATGACACCGGTAGCTGTGGCCTCACCGAGTGACCCCTAATGCCACGTCCCCTTCCTCTGCTGACACCTGTGCCTGTTCCCAAAAAATTTGTGCCACTGCCCCTCCCCTGTGAAGGGCCTGTCACCCGTCTGTCTGACATCCTGTTTCATAAAAAAATTTAAAATAAAATAAAATGAACAATACCCCCCAAAATTATACTTTGCTCACTGCCTTGCACAACATCTTAACTATTTCAGAAATATCATCACCTACACAGTGTGTTAACAATGGGTTACTGAACTGCAGTACAATGGGTTACTGCACAGCACTATACACTTTGGTTATAAATCGACTGACGCTGCGACTATCGATTTAAAAGGAACGCACCCAGAACTACGTCTTAACTCTTTTTTGGGCAATTCAACTTCACTGACTACGTTAGCACAATATCACGCTTTTCTGTTCGGATGGCAGATAAAGACGCAAATAGTTATTTTAAATGAACAAACCCACAAACACGGATTCACTGTTTTTTTGGCAAGTCAACTTCACTGACTACATTAGCACAATATCACGCTTTTCTGTTTGGATGGCGAATAACGCCGCAAATAGTTATTTAAAATTAACAACCCCACAAACACAGATTCACTGTTTTTTTGGCAAGTCAACTTCACTGACTACATTAGCACAATATCACGCTTTTCTGTTTGGATGGCGAATAACACCGCAAATAGTTATTTAAAACTAACAACCCCACAAACACGGATTCACTGTTTTTTTGGCAAGTCAACTTCACTGACTACGTTAGCACAATATCACGCTGTTATGTTTGGATGGCGAATAACGCCGCAAATAGTTATTTAAAACTAACAACCCCACTAGAGATGAGCGAATCATTCAAAAAATTATTCGCCGAACATTCGCCGAACTTTTCCTAAAATTCATATATTCGACGAATAGATTTGTTGTATTTGCGTACAAAATATACGTTATTATGTGCTATTAGCGAACATTCGCTCACTAATAATGAACGTTCATTTACAAAATGTATGCAACTTCTTAGAAGACGTACGCATGAGCGTACAAATAGCTTACGAATCTCAGCGTACTATTGTCTAAGCGATTACGTAATACGCAGGCACGTACGAGGAGAGGCCGCGGCGTGCACTCCTCAGAGGCAAAGCGAATATTCGAGACATATATATGGTAAAGTGCAAATTATTATTAATTATTAATTATAGGTATAATATAAAAATTTTAAATATCACCTACCTAGTATGCTCACGGACACGTTTAAGTCTCTTTTCTTCTTCTTCTATGACGCTTGTCATAGAACTGGAGCAGAGTCCCAAACTCAGTCGCAATTTGTAATCCACATAGGTAAAATTGTAATCCAAATGGGTAAAAAAAAGCAGCAAAGGTTCCTTAAAAAACCCTCTTTCAAGGGGCTCCCCAAATAACCTGAAAAGGGGGAAATGAGGGATGAGGCGCACGAAAGCGCAACTTAATTTCCTGAGTTGCCTCGTCATCCTCCCACGCTGGCGAAAGGGGCGGAACTACCAGGGAGGAGTCTGCATCGCTGAATTAAATTCGTACGCAACAGCGTATAGAGTAACTACCAGGGTAAAGTCTGCATCGCTTAATTGAATTCGTACGCGACAGCGTATAGAGTAACTAAATTATACGTAGAATAGCGTATAATTTATAGGACACACTACGTAGCGAATGCGTACAAAAGCGAAGCGAATCACCTAATATTCGGATTCGCTTCGCAGCTGAAAAATCCCAAGATTCGATACGAATCTACGAAGCAGCGAATAGATTAGCTCATCTCTAAACCCCACAAACACGGATTTACTGTTTTTTTGGCAAGTCAACTTCACTGACTACGTTAGCACAATATCACACTTTTCTGTTTGGATGGCGAATAAAGCTGCAAATAGTTATTTAAAATGAACAAACCCACAAACACGGATTCACTGTGTTTTTTGCAAGTCAACTTCACTGACTACGTTAGCACAATATCACGCTTTTCTGTTTGGATGGCGAATCACGCTGCAAATAGTTATTTAAAACGAACAACCCCACAAACACAGATTCACAGTTTTTTGGCAATTCAACTTCACTGACTACGTTAGCACAATATCACGCTTTTCTGTATGGATGGCGAATGAAGCCGCAAATAGTTATTTAAAATGAACAAACCCACAAACACAGATTCACAGTTTTTTTTGGCAAGTCAACTTCACTGACTTCGTTAGCACTATATCACGCTTTTGTGTTTGGCTGGTGAATAACGCAGCAAATAGTTATTTAAAATGAACAAACCCACAAACATGGATTCACTGTTTTTTTGGCAAGTCAACTTCACTGACTATGTTAGCACAATATCACGCTTTTCTGTTTGGATGGCGAATAACGCCACAAATAGTTATTTAAAGCTAACAACCCCACAAACACGGATTCACAGTTTTTTTGGCAAGTCAACTTCACTGACTATGTTAGCACAATATCACGCTTTTCTGTTTGGATGGCGAATAAAGCCGCAAATAGTTATTTAAAATGAACAAACCCACAAACACGGATTCACAGTTTTTTTGGCAAGTCAACTTCACTGACTACGTTAGCACAATATCACGCTTTTCTGTTTGGATGGCGAATAAAGCAGCAAATAGTTATTTAAAACGAACAAACCCACAAACACGGATTCACAGGTTTTTGGGCAAGTCAACTTCACTGACTACGTTAGCACAATATCACGCTTTTCTGTTTGAATGGCGAATAAAGCCACAAATAGTTATTTAAAACAAACAAACCCACAAACACGGATTCACAGTTTTTTTGGCAAGTCAACTTTACTGACTACATTAGCACAATATCACGCTTTTCTGTTTGGATGGCGAATAACGCCGCAAATAGTTATTTAAAATGAACAAACCCACAGACACGGATTCACTGTTTTTTTGGCAAGTCAACTTCACTGACTACGTGAACACAATATCACTCTTTTCTGTTTGGATGGCGAATAACGTCGCAAACAGTTATTTAAAACTAACAACCTCACAAACACAGATTCACTGTTTTTTTGGCAAGTCAACTTCACTGACTATGTTAGCACAATATCACGCTTTTCTGTTTGGATGGCGAATAACGCCGCAAATAGTTATTTTAAACTAACAACCCGTGGGGGCGGAGCTTGCCAATGGCGGAGTAAGCAGCGCATCTCTTCAGCTCCTGAACACCTCTGGCATATCTACTGAATCCAGGGCTTCTGCTTCACCTATTTTGCAAGATGGGACGCAGAAAAGGTCCAGCATCCACCCCGGCACCAGCAGATCGGGAGTCCAGGGATATCTCCCGCTTTTTCGGCTCGTCTTCTCAACACCTCGGGCCTGAGGAGGAAGGGGTGCCCGCCATAATGGCGGGGGAGACGCATGGTGAGGCCTCAGCACTGCCAACCCAAGACCTAAACCCTTTGGCTCAAGAATTCCCAACCATCTAGGAGTCGATGACAGCGTCCTCACCTTGCTCCTATGTGGCAGCTGTAAGTCCCAGCTCAGCTTCCCCCTCCTCATCTTCGCTTTCCAGGCTTGGGGTGGCGTCAGAGGGCTCTTCCCCACTGCATGGCGGTTCTCCAGTCACGGCGGCGGGAATCGAGAGTGGGGGAGGCCCGGGGTCTCCGGACGTAGACTGGGACTGGAAGCAACATTTGAAGGCCCTACCTACCAAAGATGAGATGAATGCCTTGTTTATGAGGCTGGAGTCCTCGCATAAGAAAGATATGGAGACTCTGCATCGTGATATCAAACATGTGGGTCAGAGGGTAGAAGATATGGAGGAACTACAGGATCAGGTGCTCAGTGTCTTGGAATCACATCAAAAGGTGCTTACTGATCACACTATGCAAATCCAGGACATCTGGACACAACTGGATGATATAGAAAATAGAAACAGGAGAAATAACCTCCGAATCAGAGCCCTTACTGAGTCTGTGGTTCCTTCAGACCTTGAAAAATGGGCGCATGAGTTCTTTGGCAAACTGCTGCAGAAACGCTCAAGTCAAAGCATAGAAATAGATCGCATCCATAGAGCCTTGGGCCCTAAATCTGGAGATCCCTCACGCCCCTGAGACATAATCTGTCGTATTCATTTCTACAAGGACAAGGAAGCTATCCTCAAAGAATTGCTCATCTTACCAGATCTTGCTAGACGCACCTTGATGCTCCGCAAGGCTTTAAAACCTCTGCTGACCTTACGTAAAGACGGTGGCATACTTTATAGATGAGGATATCCTTTCCACCTCATAGCCAAAAAAGTAGGGAAGACTGCCATCTTCAAGTCGCTGGCTGACCTACCGAAGTTACGAGAAACCTTCGACTTACCATCTGTGGACCTCCCCGACTGGCCTTTACCTCGCCAAGTTCTCCAGGTTCCTCATCGCCACACATGGCAGAAACAACCACCTAAACCTCAGAGAACCGCCAGACGCTCTCAAGCTCCGGAGGACTGAGATTCTCTCTACTGCTCCCATCTTGTGCAGTATTAGCCTTTTTGCTTCACCTCCTAGGCTAAGTTTTCTTACTCCTTCCCACTGCAGGTTTTCCTTCTTCTCCCTACTTTGAGACTTGTACTTTGTCTCTTCTTAACGTGCAGGGAAGGACTAGGAAACTGCCTCCAGATAAGTCCTCCTACTCTATACGTAGGACTGAGTTACAATGCCCTGTTATATTTGTTGTTTAATATTGATGGCTATTGCCGGAGGCCAGTATGGTTGCTGTTCGCCCTTGACTTCTTCTTTCCCCACTTAGGGATTTTGCACTTAGTGCAGTTAGTGACTGTGGTCACAATAGAAGCTTGTTGAGCTGGTTCCCTCAGCTCTTTTCATTTCTTGTTTTGTGTTTTTGTTGTCTCCTCCGTCTCCACGTTATTGTGCTTATTTGTGTTTGCCTCTTGTATCCTTCCCTTACACTTGTGGCTTTACTGAGATTTTTGGGTAGATAGCTAGAGGATACTCCCCCGCCATTCTCTCAACATCATGATAGCACATTTATCCTTCTGTACTTTTAATGCTAGGGGCCTTAATCTCTCTGAAAAACGTAGTCAAATCCTCTATAGATTCCATAAGAAGAGAGTATTGATTGTCATGTTCCAGGAAACCCATTTCAAGGCTTCCTCTATTCCCAATTGTAACAATAGATACTATACTCAATGGTTTTATAGCCCCAACCCTGCCAAAAAAGCTGGGGGGTATCAATCGCATTCCACAAATCCTTCCGTCCTACAGTTTTGTCCTCACAAACAGATACTAGAGGTAGATTTTACTTTCTTAAATTGTCAGTGAATGATGCCATCTTTACATTGCTAACGTTTATTTCCCTAACCAGGGTCAGACATCGTTTGGTTCCAGGATTCTGAGGAGACTTGACAGGTTTGCAGATGGCTCCTCGATCATATTGGGTGGCGACTTCAACATGGTGATGGATCCAGGTGTTGATTCCTCTTCGGGTAAGTCCTCCATCTCTCCCGCATCTCTTCGCGGGTTCAGATCGGGCCTCACCGCACTCCGCTTGATAGATCTCTGGAGGGTGCTGCATCCAGGTGTCAGGGATTATAGTCATCACTCCTCAGCCCACAATAGTTATGGCAGGTTAGATCATCTTTTTATTTCTCAAAAACCTTTAGATACCAACCCCCGCAGCTCCATTGACAACAGGATTTGGTCAGACCACTCACCAGTATATGGATTAATCAATCCCACCCTAGTCCACCCTCGCGCCTACACATGGAGGCTAAATGACAACCCCCTTAATGACTTAATGACTGTATGTCGGAAGTACGCACTACCATCCAAGATTTTGCTAACAACCATAAAAATGACACCACAGCAATACTAATTCAATGGGAGGCTTTCAAGTGCGTCCTTAGGGGAATTTTTAATTTCTCATGGTGCCAGACTCAAAAAGGATCACATAAACTGGTGGCTCTCTTCGCAGAACTGGATCGTAAGGAATCTGCAAATAAGGCTTCGCAGACAGACCAGCTCAAGGCAGAAATTTCTGATATACGTCAGCAAATCCTTAAGATATTAGACCAAAAATCGCTCTGTGTTAGGGATAAAATTAGGCAGGGCTTTTACGAATATGGAGACAAGTGTGGGAGGTGGCTGGCAAGAGCCCTGCATCCTCAGACCCCTCTTTCGCATGTCACCTCTATTAACACGACTTCCAGGGGTGTGGTGCATTTACCATCAGATATCTCATCTGAATTTCTCTCCTATTATGCATCCCTCTATAACTTAGGTGCAAATCATCAGACCGGTGGAAGTCCCTCTTCTGAAGAGATCCTTCAATACTTGAATGCCTTTGGACCTAAAGGTATCCCTTCCTCTTCTTCACTAGACTAGACTAGACTAGACTTGGAGGGAGACTTTTCTTTATCCGAGCTCCAGGCCATTGTCAAGGATCTTAAGCTAGGGAAAAGTCCTGGTCCGGACGGTCTGACGCCACGCTTCTATAAAGTCCTGATTGACGCCTTATCTCCTCTAATGTTACAAACATTGGCTCTGTGGCTGCACCCCCATATCACTGGGTGTATCCATAGAGACCAGGTGGACTTTGTTCCGGGGAGGGAGGCTAGGGACAACACCCTGAAGACTATAAGCTTGATACATAAGGCTCGCCCCTTGAAATCGCTGCTGTGTCTTCTTACAGTTGACACAGAAAAGGCCTTTGACAGGGTGAACTGGCAGTTCTTAAAGGAGACATTGGGCAGGGTGTGGTTGGGGGAGAGGATAGTAGCCAGGATTCTGGCCTTATATACATTCCCTACTGCGTAGGTTAGGGTCAATGGTCTATTATCTGAACCCTTCCCAATAAAGAATGGTACCCGCCAGGGGTGTCCTCTTTCCCCATTCTTATATATCCTTTTAATGGAATCCTTAGCCAACGCTCTAAGAGCAAATACATCAATTAAGGGGTTCCAACTAGGTAACTCGGAACACAAGCTTTCTTTATTTGTGGACGACCTATTAGTATACCTCACCTCCCCCAGAGTCAGTATACCCTCGGTTCTTCAGGAATTTGCCCTCTTTGGCCACTTAGGCAACTTCAAAGTAAACATCCAGAAGTCAGAAATATTAAACATCACCCTTCCTGATGGGGAGGTGACTCAACTTAAGGAGTTGTTTTCTTTTCGTTGGGCCAATTCCTCTATCAAGTATCTGGGCACACACATCCCTACCAACCCAGCCCACTTATATAATCTCAATTACAAACCTCTGTTGAGATCCATTGAGGCTTCCCTTCAGAAATGGTCTCCTCTTCAGGTTTCCTGGTTTGGGAGAATAAATGCACTAAAAATGGACATTTTGCCGCGTCTCCTATATTTGTTTCAGACTATCCTGTGTGAGATCCCACATATATTCTTTACTCACCTTAAGAGGATGGCCTCTCGATTTGTTTAGAGTAATGGCAGAGCTCGGATAAGCCACAGTATTCTGACCTGGCCAAAAAGGTTAGGAGGAGTGGGTCTTCCGGACTTCCTCTTATATTATAGAGCATCAGTGGCCAAATGTGTCCTGGATTTGCTCCACAATGGAAATACAAAACTGTGGGTGGAGCTGGAGCACTCCCAGGCCTCGTGTATAGTGTCGGCGATCTTCTGGATGATGCCATCTCAGATCTCTAGCCTCCAACTCTCACCATTATTGGTCTATTTGGTAAAAACATAGCACAAATTTGCCCCCACGTTTTGCTTGGTGACTGCTCCTGGTCCACTCACGGTCATATCTGACCATGGTTCCCTACCCTCTGCTTTACGGGCGCTCCTTGTACACAACTTCCCAGACAATAAACCTGTTAGAGTCAAAGACCTGTATGATAATAAGGGTATGCGTCCTCTTAATGACCTCATTCATATTTTGCCCGACTCGCCAGGTAGATGGTTTGCTTACTTTCAGTTACGTAGTTTCATTAAATCCCTGGCACCTGGTCTGCAGCTATGTAAATCCTTCACTGATTTAGAAAAAATGTGTGTGGCCGATTCCGCACCTGGACATGCGATCACACATTTATATAACATGCTTATTACGGGAGAGATGGGGGACAAAGCCTTCAACTCTACTCCTCACGCTCCCAACTATATTGTAGCATGGGAGAAAGATCTTGGTGAATCTTTGACAGCTGATCAGTGGAACAGAGCTCTGTTATTCACACACACTGCTTCAGTTTCTTGTAGGCTACAGGAGCTCAATTATAAGATATTAACGCAGTGGTATAGGACTCCAGTAGAGCTCCACCGTTTCTATCCCTCAGTTCCTGACACATGTTGGTGTTGCTCGAGTGCGGTAGGAAGCATGCTCCATTCCATTTGGTGGGAAAGCCAGGGAGTGGCCTCCCTTTGGAATGACATCTTTTCCCTGTACAATACCCTTTACCGAAGTAATATACCTGCTTCTCCTAGAGTAGCATTGTTATCAATATTTCCTGGAAGGATTAAACATGTTAAAAAAGGAGCTTTCAGACTTTTCGTTCTCGCAATGAGACAAATCATCCCCCACAAATGGAGATCCTCTGATCATCTCCAGAGGATAACTTGGTCGTCGGCCCTGGATACCCTCATTCATGTAGAGGAGCTGAGAGCTACTGATCAAGATAGACTTTCTCTCCACCTCCAGACAATGGAACCCTGGCAACAATTCCCTTGCTCATCGCGGTTCTCTGACTGGTTACACAATGGCGTTATCTCATTTTAAGTCCTATTGTTTTTTTGTTTTTTTTGTGTTTTTTTTACTATGTCAGGTCTCCTCAGACCCCCTTCCCCCCCTCTCCTCCTTATGTGTCTGTCTCCCCGTCTTGTCTTTATTCTTAGCACTCTGGTATCCGTAATACCCCTGAGGCTACGGCAGAGATTATTATTGGGGAAGAGTAGTCAGTTTTTCTCTGCATTATGCTTATTTTGTGGATACATCAGTTTCCACAGACCGACACAGGTCTGTCTTCTTAGTATTCAGATGTGTACCATTTTGCAATGTTACTTACTTTGATGTAATGCACCTTTCCTTGTTTGGACTTTATTGTATTGTTATTACTTCTCTATTTGAAAATGAATAAAAAAGAGATTGAACCATAAAACTAACAACCCCACAAACACGGATTCATAGTTTTTTTGCCAAGTCAACTTCACTGACTATGTTAGCACAATATCACGCTTTTCTGCTTGGATGGCGAATAACCCCACAAATAGTTATTTAAAATGAACAAACCCACAGATACGGATTCATTGTTTTTTTTGGCAAGTCAACTTCACTGACTACGTTAGCACTATATCACGCTTTTCTGTTTGGATGGCGAATAACGCCGCAAATAGTTATTTAAAAGAACAACCCCACAAACACGGATTCACTGTTTTTTTTGGCAATTCAACTACACTGAAGAATTTAGCACTATATGGCGCTTGTCTATTTGTATGGCGAATAACGCCGCAACTATTTCTTTCACATTTACAAGCTGCCAATCACACATTATATACGTTTTTCCCCAAACACAATGTTTTTTTATTATTTTTTTTTATTTATTTTTTTTATGTACCCCAAACAAGGCTCTAACCCTCTTACTGCACTGCAAAAAGTGACACTAGTTCTTTGAATAAAGCACCCCAAAACAGCCTTTAGAACAGAGTGCAGTGCTGTATAACAGGCTAACCCCTATGCCACTCACTGCTGCTCAGTGTACCAGAATAGCGATTTCACTGCCTGATTTCCTGTCTAGAAATCGTCCCTCTCCTATCCCTGCAATTCAGATTATCTATCCCTGATCTCCTCATTTCTTTTCTTTAGTTTTTTTTTTCACTTGCCCTATCTCTCCTGATGTCTGTCTCTGGTCTAAAATCAATAGCAAATGGCGGACTCCAGCACTGCAGAGCTATTTATAGGGCTGTGACATCACAGGACCTGGCTGGCTGCTAATTGGCTACATGTCTGCATGTGATCGAATTGTGGGTGTTTACTTCTTTGTCCCAGAAATCCTTCCCCCATGTCATGCCATGTGCTTGTGGCCATTTTAGGAAAAAAAAAAGATTAGTTACTACGAATCGCCATGCAATTTGCTTTCGTTGCGAATCGAATTTTCCATGAAATTCGTAACGAATTCCACTTTGTCAGCTTCGATTCGCTAATCTCTAACGACATCCATTGATTCGCCGCGATCAAGTCTAGAACTTACCTCCTCATAGAAACCATGAAGCCATGCTGATATGGAGTTATTGGCTTATTTTCATTGAGGTACTCCAAGATAGCATCTCTTAGAAAATCTTCAAACAGTTTACCCACGACAGATGTTAAACTTACCGGCCTATAGTTTCCGGGCTCTGTTTTTGGACCCTTTTTGAATATTGGCACCACATTTGCTATGCTCCAATCCTGTGGAACACTCCCTGTCAGTATAGAGTCCTTAAATATCAGAAATAAGGGTCTGGCTATGACATTACTTAATTCTCTTAGGATACGGGGGTGTATGCCATCCGGTCCTGGCGATTTGTCTATTTTCATCTTTTTAAGACGCCGCTCTACTTCTTCCTGGGTCAGACAGGGCACTTTTAATGGGGAATTTACTTTTATATTCTGCATTTCATCTGACATTTTATTTTCCTAAGTGAATACAGTGGAGAAAAAAATATTTTGTAGCTTTGCTTTCTCCTCATCGCTCTCTGCAACTCCCCCCTCATTACTCTGTAAGGGCCGACACCTTCAGATTTATACTTTTTAGTATTTATATAATTGAAGAACATTTTAGGGTTAGTTTTACTCTCTTTGGCAATTAATCTCTAATTACCATTCTCAAACTAGTCTCTAGTTTGGCTGCTTTTATTTGTCTTTTGCATACTCTATTTTTTCCCATATAGTTTTTCAATGTTTCCTCGCCACCCTCCTGTTTTAGTGATTTAAATGCTTTCTTTTTGTCATTTATTACTTTCTTTACAGTTCTATTTATCCACATTGTTTTTTTCTTGTTTCTTATCCTTTTATTCTCATAAATGTACCCCTCACAATTAGATATTAGGATGCTTTTAAAAATATCCCATTTTGTGGCTATATTTTTATTTTTGAGGATTTTGTCCCAGTTATTAGGCCTATGGCCTCTCATAGTTGGCTAAATTTTGCTTTTTTGAAGTTTGGTATTTTTGTTCCTCCCTGAAGAAACACTCTTTTGAATGACAATTTGAAGGTTATTATTTTATGGTCACTATTTCCCAGGTGTCCCCCAACCTGCACATCTGTTGTTCTGTCAGGTCTATTGGTTAATACTAAGTCTAGTATGGCCATCCCTCTAGTCGGGTCTTGAACCAGTTGGGAAAGGTAATTGTCTTTGGTTATTTCCAAGAACCTGTTTCCTTTATGAAATATACAGGTTTCAGTTTCCCAGTCTATATCTGGGTAGTTGAAGTCCCCCATAATAACAACCTCATTATGATTTGCCATCTCATCTATTTCATTAAGAAGTAGGTTTTCTGTTGAATCTGGTATATTAGTTGGTTTATAATAAACTCCTATTAGTATTTTATTATTGTTTTGGCTCCATTTATATCTAAACACAATCATGGAAAAAAAAAAGTGGTCTAAAATGGGAGAGAAGTGCGCAAAACCCCATATGCTGTTGCGCATATCAAACCGAAGGAGCAAATCCTGCACATGTGATCCGTTGCTAACAGCAATCCCCAGCAAAAATGCATACAATGGAGGATGCCGGCAGCGGACCACATGTACCACAAAAACATCCTACACAAGATAACAATTGTGCGGATGTGACAAACTATATAATCAAACAAATCACGGAAAAAGGTGCACTGCGACGGTAAATGCAATTGATAATATATGGCTAAACCCTCACACTGATGTTAAAATGAGACTTTCGCCAATATATTCTTATATCAAGAACATACCGTAGCCCGAGCACCGCGTCAAGGTATCTCAGAGTGGCACGGGACCTAACGCTAACCTACCTATGCCGTATGGGCAATTACGGAAGGAGCATAAAGGGCCAACACAGAGCGACCAACTCCTAGTTACCTCCAGTGTGAGATCACACATACAATGTGAGAAGGGAGGAGGTTGTGAGTCCCACCTACCAATGACTCATGTGACTCAGGCTGCACAGGTGCACCAGAATGTTACCATAACAGCTAAGTCAAGGCACATTCAAACCTGGAGTTGCCACACCTCCAGGTATAAATGTCCAAGCACAATCACGGGAAAAAAAGTGGTCTAAAATGGCAGAGAAGTGCTCAAAACCCCATATGCTGTTGCGCATATCAAACCGGGGGAGCAAATCCTGCACATGTGATCCGTTGCTAACAGCAATCCCCAGCAAAAATGCATACAATGGAGGATGCCAGCAGCGGACCACATGTACCACAAAAACACCCTACACAAGATAACAATTGTGTGGATGTGACAAACTATATAATCAAACAAATCACAGAAAAAGGTGCACTGCGACGGTAAATGTAAATTGGTAATATATGGCTAAACTCTCACGCTGATGTTAAAATGAGACTTTCGCCAATATATTCTTATATCAAGAACATACCGGAGCCTGAGCACCGCGTCAAGGTATCTCAGAGTGGCACTGGACCTAACGCTAACCTACCTATGCGGTATAGGCAATTACTGAAGGAGCATACAGGCCGACACACAGCGACCAACTCCTAGTTACCTCCAGCGTGAGATCACACATACAATGGGAGGAGGGAGGAGGCTGTGAGTCCAACCTACAAATGACTCATGTGACTCAGGCTGTTCTTGATATAAGAATATATTGGTGAAAGTCTCATTTTAACGTTAGGGTTTAGCCATATATTATCAAATGCATTTACCATCGCAGTGCACCTTTTTCCGTGATTTGTTTGATTATATAGTTTGTCACATCTGCACAATTGTTATCTTGCATGCAATGGACCACATGTGCAGGATTTGCTCCCCCGGTTTGATATGTGCAACAGCATATGGGGTTTTGAGCACTTCTCTGCCATTTTAGCCCACTTTTTTTTTCCGTGATTGTGTTTGTACATTTATACCTGGAGGTGTGGCAACTCCAGGTTTGAATGTGCCTTGACTTACATGTTATGGTAACATTCTGGTGCACCTGTGCAGCCTGAGTCACAAGAGTCATTGGTAGGTGGGACTCACAGCCTCCTCCCTCCTCCCATTGTATGTGTGATCTCACGCTGGAGGTAACTAGGAGTTGGTCGCTCCGTGTCGGCCTGTATGCTCCTTCCGTAATTGCCCATACGGCATAGGTAGGTTAGCGTTAGGTCCCGTGCCACTCTGAGATACCTTGACGCGGTGCTCGGGCTACGGTATGTTCTTGATATAAGAATATATTGGCGAAAGTCTCATTTTAACATTAGCGTGAAGGTTTAGCCATATATTATCAATTGCATTTACCGTCGCAGTGCACCTTTTTCCGTGATTTGTTCCATTTATTTCTACCCACAGTGACTCCACATCTTCATGTCCCTCACTTATATCTTCCTGGAGTGTGGGCTTTAGACAGGACTTTGCATAAAGGCAGACCCCTCCCCCTTTCCGGTTTTGACGATCCTTTCTAAACAGATTGTGACCCTGTACATTAACTGCCCAGTCATAGCTATCATCCAGCCATGTCTCAGTTATTCCCACTATGTCATAGTCCTCCTCAGACATCACTAATTCCAGTTCACCAATTTTATTAGTCAGGCTTCTGGCATTAGTGTACATGCAATTAAGAGGTCTATGTATATTTTTTACCCCACTTTTTAAATTACTATTACCTGTGAAGTGAATATCCAGGGTTTTTGGGTTACTTTGGTTGATGTTTTGCCCAATCTTCTCCCTACATTCCTCACTAACCCGAGCCCCCACTAACCCCCCACTGTTCCCTCCTATGACCCACTCTCTATCTACACTATCTACCCTCTTATTATTATGACCCCCCACACTCCCTGAAGATCCTAGTTTAAAAGCTCCTCCAGCCGTCTAACCATTTTTTCCCCCAGGGCAGTTGCACCCTCCCCATTAAAGTGCAGCTCGTCCCTACTGTAGAGTCTCCATGAACCCAAACCCTTCCTACCTGCACCACCTTCTGAGCCACTTATTTAACTCCCTAAGCTCCCGTTGTCTCTCTAGTGACGCTCGTGGCACTGGTAGTATTTCTGAAAACAATACCTTGGAGGTCCTGGACTTGAGCTTCTCTCCTAGTTCCCTTAAATCATTTTTAAGGACCTTTCATCTCCCCCTGACTTTGTCATTGGTGCCAATGTGTACCATGACCGCCAGGTATTCCCCAGCCCCACCCAGCAATCTGTCAATCCGATCCGCTCCTCAGATGCCACATTCTATGCTGATCAGGGCATCTAAGAGTCACATTTAGCCTATAAGGGGGTTAATCAGGGGTTAAAACAAAAAATATATAATTATCTCATCCATTTGATCGCAGAGAGGCCGTTGTGGCCATCTTAATGAAGAAAGCGCACCAATTCTCATGCGCGCTGACATGGCGTCACCACATCATCACACTTGGCGGGCCCGGTGACATCATCACTGATGGCCTCTCGACAATCTAATGGATGAGGTGAGTATGGTTTTTTTACCGCCATTTCAGGAAAAATTGATTCGTTACCACGAAGCTCCAAGAAATTGGGATTTGTGACAAATCTAATTTTTCCTGAAATTCGGACCGAATTCCACTTTGTTAACTTCGATTTGCTCAACACTATCCATGATCAAACAGTTGGTGCAGGAGGTCCCACACAATCTTCTCACTTGTGGTTAAAATGAGTGGATAGACTGGGGGTTCAATGTTATTGTCTATCCCATCATATATTCAAAATTTGTGAGTGTAGCCTGATTCCGACTCACACAGTTTATAAATTTTGATTCCATACCTGGCGCAATTGCTTGGCAAATACTGCCTAAATTTAACCCTCCCATTAGGAGGGTGAAATTTAGAATTTAGAAATGCAGCAGGGACTCATCAATTGAAATTTGTTGGTGAGGAGTATAAATTTCCCAAAAATTTTGGGCCATAAATGAAATTAGATGTCTGATATTAAAAAGACGGTCAAAACTGGGGTCATTCCGGGAAGGGAGGGGGAATAGGGAATTATCTTTGTGATTAATACATTTTTAGATAGCCCCAAAGCAAGCCCTGAGCAGGACATCAGTGGATCAATAGGTCCTTACTGAATTTTTATAGTAAGTCCCATATTTAGGAACAGTCCTCAAAGCTGCAGGATTTCAGCATTAATGGTGGGATGCTACCTGTATGGCCTGGCAAAATATGAACTGGGTTTGGTCCACAATAATTTGGGGCAGATCATCAGAAAAAAATAATTTGAAAAATTCTATTTCTAAGAACCCTGCTGTCTCTAAGAGGACCCCTGCAGCTGCAGCAAATTTGGTACTTGAGGGGTGTAGGTGGTTGTGGGCAGCCAGTTAGCCTCAGGTGCAGGGACCACCAGAGCACTAACCTTACTGCAACTGTGAGGAGGTTCCTCATTACCACTTGAGGAAGAGGATTACAGAACAAATTCTAATGCTCCCTCACTCTTAAATTTATAACAAAGACTTTTTTTTTCTTTTTACATAGAACACTAAAGCCTACTAACACCACTATGTAACTCTAATGTACGCTATTATTTTTTTTACACTCTTAACACTTGCTAACTAACTGACTAGCTTACTAACTAATACATTGACAATCAGACATTTACTATGTAATGGAACGACGCTGACTTTCACTGACTTTCTAACACTGGACAGATTAACACTGACTGACAATGATGCTCTGAAACGGACTAAGGGCTCTTGCACACAACTGTATGCCCTCCAAGACATACGGTCCGTGAGCGGGCCACATGTCCCGGAGCAGCATTGATCGTGCACACGGGAGCACACAGCATCATAGATTACAATGATGCTGTGCACGTCGGGCCGCCTGTGGGGCTATTGTCCTGCACTCGTAAGATCATATGAGTGTAGGACAATAGTCCCGTGGGTGACCCGACGTGCACAGCACCATTGTAATCTATGATGCTGTGCGCTCCCGTGCACATGATCAATGCCGCTCCAGGACATGTGGCCCGCTCACGGACCGTATGTTTCAGAGGGCATACGGTCATGTGTCAAGGCCCTAAAAATGATGCTCTGACACTGACAGATGAACACTTATTGGCAATGACGCTCTGACGCTGATGGGTTAACTCCGACAATGATGCTCTGATGCTGACGGATTAACGCTGACTGAAAATGACGCTCTGGAGCTGACGGATTAACTCAGACATTGACTCTTTGACATTGACAATTTAACACTGACTATGTCTAATACCTAAATAACTAAGTTTTTTGTTTATTTTACTGTTTTATTAAAAAAAACCTCCCTTATACAGTGGAGGTGATGAGTGATATCACAGGATGATCAAGGGGTTAATAAGGGTTTATTTTATGAATCAGAGTGATTGCCAGCAAGGGACCACTCTGATTGGTCCCTTGCCAGCATTACCAGAGTGTCCACTATCTGTGACGGTGGTGATGCGGTGCTGTGACACTTCAGTGTGTCACAGCAGCGCTGAACAGTGTAGGCATAACTGTAAGGGCCCATTCAGACGGCCGTATTACTGTGGGTCCGCAATAATGCGGACCCGCAATACTATGGCTGCCGCCCGGCGTGTGTTCCGCAGCGCTGCGGAACATACAGCCGGGCGACCCATTCAAAATGCCTATACTTGTCCGCTGTTGCGGACAAGTATAGGACATGCTTTATCTTTTAATGCGGAGCTTCGTCACAGAGCTGGCTCCATGCCGCGGCTGCCCGCTCCCATAGAGGTGAATGGGGCCACATCTATTCCGCAATATTGCGGAATAGATGCGGCCCTATTCACATACCTCCCAAGTGTCCCTCTTTGGGAGGGACAGTCCCTCTTTTTGACCTAAGTCCCTCTGTCCCTCTTTGATCCTTAAATGTCCCTCTTTTTGACCTGGAGAACTAATGCATAAATGGTCATTAATACATTTACTAAATTGCTCCTTACTAAACTATCTGTTTGGTTTCTACCTGTATATTAGACATGAACTTCATTATTTGGTGCAATTTGGACCTTAAAATATCTATAATCTGATGATTTATGTAGTAATATTTATATGGACATTGAAGCGCAAGGAAAAAAAAAGGCCGCAGGGGTTCCAGTAATTATGATTTGGGTGGAGTTAGAGGCGTGGCCTAGTATAAAAAAACTGCAGTGATACATGCCGCACATATTGTCCCTCTTTGCAATTTTCAAAAGTTGGGAGGTATGTATTCATACGGTCGTGTGAATGGGGCCTAACTGTACGCCCAGGTGCACCAAGTTACTGCTCACCTGAACATACAGTTATGCCCAGATGCACAAAGGGGTTATGCAGCCATTTCAAAAATGAAGGCAGCCATTGCCGTGCCTAAGGTGTTTCTATCAAGAGATTTAAGCAATGATATATGTTTTTTCCACATTCTACTATTACATGGTACAAGCAGGTAATAAACAGATATCCAATTAAAAACAGCACGGTGACTTCCAGTTTTACAACTGTTCTGCTGCCACTAGAAGCAAACAGAAATGCAGAAACAAGCAATCACAAGTAAATTCTGCCTTTCCTTGGCAGTTATAGCTCTGTGGACTACAGCCAAATTTCAGATTGTTCTGCCAGCACAAACAGGCAAGTATTGAAAAGGAATACTAATTAGGAAAATAGACTAGCTCCTGCTCGCATTGTCCTTGGACAATTACTTTTGGGGGCTGAATGGTATTATCACATATAACAAAAGGCAATTTTATACTGATAACTACCGGGCTGTTAGGTAAAGGGAGCTGGATTCAAATGTAAAAATGGTATAAACTAAAAGAAAAGAAATTACAGAGAAAAATCACATGCTGCTATAAGAAGTCTATATCTGACACTGATGTGTCCAGGAGAAGAATTTCTTGCTTAACTAGTCCAAAGTCTTTTAATATCTGGCTGCACAATGGAATGTCAACCTTCAGTTTATAGAATATACATATTGAGTCCTTGGAATGTTCTCAAGTGTATGTGAAATTAAAAAAAAAAAAATGTGGTGTGCGAGAATATCTGAGAAGGCCATTAGTTTAGACAAGATAACGCAAATAAATGTACCGTTTACCGTATTTTTCGCTTTATAAAACGCACTTTCTTCTCCCAAAAGTATGGGGGAAATGGCCCCGTGTCTTATAAAGTGAATACTAGTGAGCGCTTCCATTATGGAAGCGCTCACTAGTATACATTAGGTGCCGGGAGCGGGGAAGATACTTACCCTCCCTGGTCTTCTTGCTGGGGCCGGCGCTCCTCATTCTTCTCCTATCGGCGCTGCACTGTCCTGACCCCTTACAGTGTCAGGATGTAGTGTGCTGCATGCAGTCATGTGACAGTGTAGCGCCGGCCAGAGAAGAAGGAGGAGTGTGACTGCTGCTGAGGTGAAGAGGAACCACGGCG
The DNA here is from genome assembly GCA_900303285.1 of Rhinella marina. NCBI lineage: Eukaryota > Metazoa > Chordata > Amphibia > Anura > Bufonidae > Rhinella > Rhinella marina. The sequence goes on from ONZH01001016.1 coordinate 20,309, forward strand.
CAGGAGAGGTAAGCAGATTTTTTTTTTTTGGTCTGATGGGGGTCTGAAATATCTGATGGGGGTATAAAAAGGGCTGATCTGAGGTCTGAGGGTGATCTAAAAGGGCTGATCTGAAGGCTGATCGGGGTCTGAAAGGGCTGATCTGAGGTCTGATGGGGGTCTGAAAGGGCTGACCTGAGGTCTGATGGGGGTCTGAGAGGGCTGATCTGAGGTCTGATGGGGGTCTGAAAGGGCTGACCTGAGGTCTGACATGGAGGGCTGATGGGGTTCTGACATGGAGGGCTGATATGGGGGTGTGATGTGATGTCCTGATATTTATGGGGGGTCTGATATGAGGATCTGATGAAAAATATTTTTTTCTTACTCTAAAATCTGGGGTGCGTCTTATCATCGGGTGCGTCTTATAAAGCGAAAAATACAGTAGCTTTAAAGAATGTACTATAATAAATAAAAGGATTACATACAAATATAACATATACTATAACATTATTTTTAATTCTAATTGTTGATTTTTTTAATTTTATACACTGTGCACAATATGGTGGAAGCAATCTTGCCTGTTCTTAATATCATATGCCTCATTCATGTATGAACACGGCATCTGAGGGGTACAATGATGGGGAGGGGCACAATCGCCACTCATTGCACCCACTACTTACTGACAAAGTAATTTGGCACAAAAGCGTATTTTTTGTAAAATTCAGCGAAGCAGCCAATTCAAATTCTTAAATAGTTTGCTCATCTCTAATGATTATGAAATTACTACTGAAAAGTGATCTCCATTGAACAGGAAGTGTTAGAATATTACTAGACTCATTGTGCAGTTTCAAAACTGCAATCTTTGCAAATATATAGCAACGTGGAAAATATAAAAATATTACCAAACATTATAAAAAATTATGTTAAACATAAAAGTTTGATTTAAACAATAGATCATTTTATGATGTGGCACATTCCTTTACAGTGGTTTTCCGTTTACAGTACACCAACATCTTTTAAAATAATGTAGTTGTAATCTTGTAATGTATTTCTTTTACTTTTATTGCTACTATCTTCCATTATGGGCTGTGGACACATGGCCATGTCCATGTGGCTCTTTCTTACTTCCTGCGATGTCTATACAGGGGCAATGATAGGGGAGTGTTTATGTAACTGGGTGGGTGTGAAGAGCTGTAAAGTAGCTGAGTGTTGTTAGGGTCAGTGCTGGAGCAGTGCAGAGAAGTACATCATGGGGTTGGTTGGATACGACAGGAAGTGCTACATACAGGACACATTGCACTGCTGTGTAGGAGGAGGAGGAGCAGAGGCTAATTCCCAGCCTGCCCCATTCCTCTTCCAACACAGACTAGCAGCGTTCTGAGTGAGGACATCGTGCTTCTGCTGGGGAGCGCCAATGGCTGAATGGTGGAGCAGGGAGCAAACGGCTCCCTGCTTGACCATTACAATGAGCTGTGGGACCCCCAGGAGCATTGTGCTCTGGCACTTTTCCAGGTATCCCGAGTGCCGATGCCGGCCCTGAATAGAAGTTTTTTAAAAAGTCACAAAAAATCCCCAAAGCCATTCCAGTCAGGGAGTGGTTCAGAAAACTGAAGTAACATTTTTAGACAAAAGTGTTAGGTTTAAAGATGAGACAAATTTAACAAAAATCTAATGTATATGCCAATTATAAGAGCAAGTTCAGTACAGACACTGAAGCAGCAGGGATTCTTGAGTGAGGTAAGCTTACTACAAGATCATGCATTTTGTAATTGTGTGTGAAGCTTGACCTGGTTCTTAATCTAAATGTGTAGTGAGCATATGGAGAGCTGGCTGATCCTTTTCAGGTTTGGATATAGAAGAACATTGGCTGTTATACAGATAAGTGGTGGGCTTAGTGATGTTAACCGAAAAAGCAGGGAACAGACTATTTCTTAAGACTTGCTGTTTTTGCCATGATCCTCAGTTATACATACAGCACTATATATCAAGTGCAAAAAAATGAAGTATTCGCAGTGTGAACTCTTCTATATTACTCAAATAGTGTTGACAGGTTGTATGATTTAAAATGCAGCCTGGTTTAATCTCTGAAATAAGTGTGACTTGAATAAGAGTGATAGTTATTTTGAGTTGTCATTAAAATGCTACACCAGGGGGTTGATTTGCATGTAGACTGATTACATTTAGTATCTTCTCGTGTATCTCTGCTGAATCAATGTCACTTCATCAACACTTTGAAATTGCCTCTCCTGTTTCTATTAGAATAACCTCTCCTTTTGCATAGAGATGTCTAAGCAATCAAATACCCATGAAATAGGTCGAACAACATACCCTCTTTTGCCAACTCTCATTTGCATGTAATAAATTTGCATTTCTGGCAGGGAAATGTCACTTTAGAATTAAAAAAAAATATTTTAACACATGATTTGACCTTCATGTTCATGAAAGGGGAGTGCTACTAATTTGCCATACTCTTTGCAGAAAAATACCTAATTTGAAGTTATAATACATTGTAGAAAAAAGTTGTTAATTTATATCAAGCTCAAAACATGCACAAAATGTTGTCACATTTAGAATTGAGAAGAGATATGTTTACTGCATGAATTATGCATACACTGGTAGAAAGGTTTTACCTAACAAGTTCCTGAACATTGCTGATATTGAAATGGCTAACAAACGATCTATGAAACAATGCAGATGACAGATGGCCATGCAAGACCTAACAACCCATCAAATAACCCAAGTCAACAATCAGTGGCCAGATGAGAGCTGGGCTGAGGCTATTAGTCTATACATGACCTAACAACAAAACTATCAAATGACATATACAAGGCAGATCAAGAATGGGTTAGGAACTAGGGATGGTGTGGCCCAAGTCATGTTGACCCTCTTCCACTACAAATGTATCATTTAAAATTATTCCCCGCAACTGTATCGATGATTACCTCCCCATCCTGCATGGTTCACATACCGAGTCCTCAATTTTAGCAAACATTTTTGGATTCAAGAAGATGTCAACACTAGGGTCTGCAGGCAGTTGCTGCTAGAGTTTTACATGGATAAACAAGTGCAGAGTACTGGGTTCCAGGTCAAGTACACTTGAGAGGTTTGAGCCAAGAGTGGAGACCTGAAACCACTGGATTTGCATGTCTGCAGCTTGGAAAAGAACATAAGTCACTGTACAGTATATGAAATAAAATGATATTTGGGATTTCCCTAAAATAAAAAATGATACGAGCATTGAGTTGATTGAAATGGCATAACTTGGTCCAGTAACTGGTACCTTTAGCCGTGGTTTAATATTATTTCAGGGAGAATTTGGGGAAAAACCTTAGGTGATAAGCTGAATACATAAGGACATGCATGTCTTGTATAGGACTAGGACTCATCCTAAAATTAGGCACTATAAAACTAGACCAGACAGACCAAAATTGCAAAGAAAATGGCACACACTGGGAGTCATTTACTGTTGTTGTTTGTACCTTTTTTGGTCTAATTTTGAGTGTTTTCAGCAGTCTTTAATTTTTAGTCACATTTAGACCAATTTCCGGGGTATTGTTAAGTTGGCAGGTATATTTTATTCTAATTTATGTAAGTCTGCCTATTTTCTGCCAGAATTAGTTACAAATTTGGTTTCATTTCTACAATTCTTCATGGGTGCCATAGTTTTGTTCGTCAGAGATGTGTGGGGCCATGAGACAATTTTATTAAAATAGTCTCATCGGAGGGTAGACGTGTGTCTTTTCACAAACATAAACATGTCTATATGACTGTAACTTTTTAAATCTAATATGGGACTTTTTTGCTGCACTTTTGCATCTAGTTTGTGAGCCGAATACGAATACAAAGACACCTCTCCTAATTCATCACCTGCGGTGTGACTCTTTATAAATACTATGCAAAATACTCACAGGCTCATCCACTATATTGGACTAATCACACTCTAAAAAACAGATGCACATGATAAATGACTCCCTTTTTGCCAAAATAATTATATACTCCACTAATGCATTTTGGGGCAGTTTATGCCTCCTTCTATGCATATCCCTTTTGTAGACATGTTTCAAAAGTGAGAAGCAAAAAGTGTCTAAGGCCCCTTTCACACAAACATTACAGATTCTCTCAGGATTGTGTTCAGCTTGCACGATTTCGCAAGCAAGTTCAGTCAGTTTTCTCTGCAATTGCTTTCAGTGTTTCAGTTTATTTTTCGCGTGGGTGCAATCAGTTTTGATGCAGTTTTCACGCGCGTGAAAAAACTGAAGAAATACAAACATCTCCTAGCAACCATTAGTGAAAAACACCTTGCATCCGGATTACATCCAGGTTACATCCGGATGCAATGTGTTTTTCACTGAAGCCCCAAGCAGAATATAGAACATGCTGCCATTCTCACGCAATGCAGAAATGATGCATGAAAAACAATGCTCTTGTACACAGACCCATAGAAATGACTGGGTCAGGATTCAGTACAGGTGCTATGCGTTTACGTCAGGAATTGCACCCCCACGGAAAACTTGTTCATGTGAAAGGGGCCTAAACCACATAATAAATTTGGTGCACAACATCTTTTTGCCATAATGGCCCTGATTTATCATGCCTTTACTCCACAATTCTGGCTTCAAAAAGTTGCAAAAAGGGGTTTTGCTACTTTTTTAGCACTTTTGTGCAAAAATATTGTGACTTTTTTCATTTCTACATCACTTACTTCAATTTTGAAGAATGGGTGGGAAAGTGGAGATGGTTAGCGATGTTAATGGAAATAAAACAAACTTACTGGCGCTCTTACTTAAAAATGTTGTGAGTATGCTGCGAGGAAGGTTAGTGCTGCAATGAAAAATTGAAGAAATAAAAGAATTCCTGCTCGTACTCTCTGACTGCACCTAAGTACCAGTAACTAGAAGTGGGGTTCTACCATGTGTACTGTCCTACAAGCTGGAGTTAGTATCTGACTGTGTCACATATAGATACTAATTCCAACTTAGAGGACAGCACATGTTGTAGAACCCTGCTTCTAGTCACTGGTACTTAGGTGCAGCCACAGAATAAGTGCAGGAATTCTTCTTTTACTAGCTATGTTAATGACTTTCACTCCATATTTATCACTGAGACTTTTTTTTTATCCTAATCTAACTCAAGTGAGGTAAAGTAGCAAAACTGGAGTAGCTTTTCTAGACGAAAGGGTTAGGTTTAAAGATAAGGTGATTTTATCAAACAAAAGAAAATAAATACAATGCAACAGCACTCTGCAAGCCAAATAAAGTACAAAAATGCCATAAAAATATAAAATATCTTGATGCTAATGCTAGTAAATTTGAGATTCTTGGCAAATATATTTTGTACAAAATTATTTGGGCCCGTCTGACAAACGTCAAGGCGACCTCTGTAAGACGGGAATCTAACACTATTTCCTACCTGTTATGTGCCATAATGGCCTCCATAAAATTCAGGGGGTGTTGGTTCCACATGCATGCTGGGTCCATTCTGCCTTTTGCCATTTCTGTCTGCCCCATAGGCTGATTTTAATCCGTGTAAGTATAAAGCCGAGTGGACTCGGTATGCATGTTGGTACCTGCATCCCTGGATTTAGTGGAGGCCTTTGAAGCACCAGAAATGGCAAAAGGCAGAATGGACCCAGCATGCATGTGGAACTAACACCCCCTGAATTTTATGGAGGCCATTATGGCACATAACAGGTAGGAAATAGTGTTAGGTTCCCGTCTTACAGAGATCACCTTGACGTTTGGCAGACGGCCCAAATAATTTTGTACAAAATATATTTGCCAAGAATCTCAAATTTACTAGCATTAGCATCAAGATATTTTATATTACTATAGCATTTTTGTACAAAATATATTTGCCAAGAATCTCAAATTTACTAGCATTAGCATCAAGATATTTTATATTACTATAGCATTTTTGTACTTTATTTGGTTTGCAGAGTGCTGTTGCATTGTATTTATTTTCTTTTCTTTGTGTATCTAGCCATAGAAACGTGCACCTGCACACTGGGATGTGCTGACTGACCCAACCTTTTTTCTTTTGGATTTTATCAAACATCCTGCAACATTTGATAAATGTGGCATAAAGTACACTGACACAGACTCAAGCAAAACTGGCTTCAAATATTCTCCTTATGATAAATTCTCCCCAATGTGTTTTGCTTTGCAGTGCTCCAATAAAATGTGAGCATTTTCTCCTACAAAGTGGCTTGCAATTAATTAATTTATAACAGTATATACCCCTACATGGTACTGCTAACACATATGTACAATATAAGTTTTCCCAAAGGAGGGTCTGTAGGAAGTGTTTAGTCAGTCTTAGTGGATGCTAGTGTTGGAAGCAGATGTGTCAAGATGTAGCAGCGAGAGGAAGGCCCCCCTCCTGCTGCAGTAGTCTCTCCAGAGAGAAACAGCTCATAGAGCATCATGACTAGAGATGAGCGAGCATACTCGTCCGAGCTTGGTGCTCGTTCGAGTATAAGGGTACTCGTAAGTACTCGCAGCTCGGACGAGTATCTCGCCATACTCGAGGAAATGGCAACTTCCGCATCGTGCTTTTTTGGCGCCTATAAACACAGCCAATCACAAGCCAGGAGACTCTACAGTACACCCAGCATCACGTGGGGCCCTTACATGTCGATAGCAGGGGTTGGTTGGCCTGATCAGGTGACCCTGGAATATACTAGTGACTGGCCGCGGCGCTCGGCTCAGATGCCGTCTGGATGTCGTTAGGGATAGAGCTGCTGCCTTTCAGGGACAGTGTTAGGGCCTGAATTTAGTTCTCAGTTAGGCAGGAATCACCCACAAAGAACCCAACAGCCCTTCTAAGGGCTAGAAGAATTTTTTTTTTTGTCTCCTGGCTTGGCTGGCTGGCTGGCACTAGTAGTGCAGCTATCGCCATATCTAACCCTGTTTTTTTTTTTATTGTTCTATCTCAGTGATACAAATCCATTGCACACAGCAGTGTGGAACCATTCTGTGTGTCACAGTTCAGCACTGACTCACTCCAATCCATATATACTGTCCAGGTGACACTTTCTGTACGTCACAGAATACAACCAAGTCATTTGCTACCAATATCATCTACAGCTTGATCCAGAAAACTCTCTGTGCGACATTTGTCTGGGTCGCAGACTAAATAGCCACCGTTAACAGGGTGTCAGTCAGTCCTACCATAGTTCCTGCACGTCACGTTCCCAAAAAAACAAAATATAAAAAAAAAAATTATTTTTTCAGTTGTTTTAGCTCAGTGATACAAATCCATTTTACTCAGCTGCGTGTAACCTTTCTGTGTGTCACAGTTCAGTACACTAGCTCCCATCCGTATATACTGTCCAGGTGACACTTTCTGTACGTCACACAATACAACCAAGTCATTTGCAACCAATATCATCTACAGCTTGATCCAGAAAACTCTCTGTGCGACATTTGTCTGGGTCGCAGACTAAATAGCCACCGTTAACAGGGTGTCAGTCAGTTCTACCATAGTTCCTGCACGTCACGTTCCCAAAAAAACAAAATATAAAAAAAAAAAATTATTTTTTCAGTTGTTTTAGCTCAGTGATACAAATCCATTTTACTCAGCTGTGTGTAACCTTTCTGTGTGTCACAGTTCAGCACATTCGCTCCGATCCGTATATACTGTCCAGGTGACACTTTCTGTACGTCACAGAATACAACCAAGTCATTTGCTACCAATATCATCTACCGCTTGATCCAGAAAATTCTCTGTGCGACATTTGTCTGGGTCGCAGACTAAATAGCCACCGTTAACAGGGTGTCAGTGAGTTCTACCATAGTTCCTGCACGTCACGTTCCCAAAAAAACAAAATTTAAAAAAATATAAAAAACAAATATAAAAAAAAATTAGTTTTTCAGTTGTTTTAGCTCAGTGATACAAATCCATTTTACTCAGCTGTGTGTAACCTTTCTGTGTGTCACAGTTCAGCACATTCGCTCCGATCCGTATATACTGTCCAGGTGACACTTTCTGTACGTCACAGAATACAACCAAGTCATTTGCTACCAATATCATCTACCGCTTGATCCAGAAAATTCTCTGTGCGACATTTGTCTGGGTCGCAGACTAAATAGCCACCGTTAACAGGGTGTCAGTGAGTTCTACCATAGTTCCTGCACGTCACGTTCCCAAAAAAACAAAATTAAAAAAAATATAAAAAAACAAATATAAAAAAAAATTAGTTTTTCAGTTGTTTTAGCTCAGTGATACAAATCCATTTTACTCAGCTGTGTGTAACCTTTCTGTGTGTCACAGTTCAGCACATTCGCTCCGATCCGTATATACTGTCCAGGTGACACTTTCTGTACGTCACAGAATACAACCAAGTCATTTGCTACCAATATCATCTACCGCTTGATCCAGAAAATTCTCTGTGCGACATTTGTCTGGGTCGCAGACTAAATAGCCACCGTTAACAGGGTGTCAGTGAGTTCTACCATAGTTCCTGCACGTCACGTTCCCAAAAAAACAAAATTTAAAAAAATATAAAAAAACAAATATAAAAAAAAATTAGTTTTTCAGTTGTTTTAGCTCAGTGATACAAATCCATTTTACTCAGCTGTGTGTAACCTTTCTGTGTGTCACAGTTCAGCACATTCGCTCCGATCCGTATATACTGTCCAGGTGACACTTTCTGTACGTCACAGAATACAACCAAGTCATTTGCTACCAATATCATCTACCGCTTGATCCAGAAAATTCTCTGTGCGACATTTGTCTGGGTCGCAGACTAAATAGCCACCGTTAACAGGGTGTCAGTGAGTTCTACCATAGTTCTTGCACGTCACGTTCCCAAAAAAAACAAAAATATAAAAAAAAAAAAAATTATTTTTTCAGTTGTTTTAGTTCAGTGATACAAATCCATTTTACTCAGCTGTGTGTAACCTTTCTGTGTGTCACAGTTCAGCACATTCGCTCCGATCCGTATATACTGTCCAGGTGACACTTTCTGTACGTCACAGAATACAACCAAGTCATTTGCTACCAATATCGTCTTCCGCTTGATCCAGAAAATTCTCTGTGCGACATTTGTCTGGGTCGCAGACTAAATAGCCACCGTTAACAGGGTGTCAGTGAGTTCTACCATAGTTCTTGCACGTCACGTTCCCAAAAAAACAAAATAAAAAAAAATAATTATTTTTTCAGTTGTTTTAGCTCAGTGATACAAATCCATTTTACTCAGCTGTGTGTAACCTTTCTGTGTGTCACAGTTCAGCACATTCGCTCCGATCTGTATATACTGTCCAGGTGACACTTTCTGTACGTCACAGAATACAACCAAGTCATTTGCTACCAATATCATCTACAGCTTGATCCAGAAAATTCTCTGTGTGACATTTGTCTGGGTCGCAGACTAAATAGCCACCGTTAACAGGGTGTCAGTGAGTTCTACCATAGTTCTTGCACGTCACATTCCCAAAAAAACAAAATTTAAAAAAAAAAATTTTTTTCAGTTGTTTTAGCTCAGTGATACAAATCCATTTTACTCAGCTGCGTGTAACCTTTCTGTGTGTCACAGATCAGCACACTCGCTCCCATCCGTATATACTGTCCAGGTGACACTTTCTGTACGTCACTTAATTCTACCAGACTGAACAAGTTTGTGGGTTTCAGTACACCAGGCCCGTTTAATTTTTTTTTTTATATCATACACTTATATACAAACAATGTTGAACCCCAGGGCTAAGGGTCGAGGACGAGGGCGTGGGCGTGGGCGTGGGCATTCAATTACTGCAGGGGGCAGAGGCCGTGGTCCTGGGCAGGGTGAGACAGTATCTGCTGATGAGGGAGCTGTGGAACGCCGCAGAGTTACACTCCCTAGCTTCATGTCTCAACTTACAGGGACACGTGGTAGAGGACTGTTGAAACCACAACAGTGCGAACAGCTGATCTCGTGGATTGCGGACAATGCTTCAAGTAATTTGTCCACCAGTCAGTCTTCCACGCAGTCCACCCACGTTACCCAAGGGAGCACTCCTATGGCTCCTCCACCTCAACCTCCTTCCCCCCAGTCTGCCCCCTCCCAGGAAAATTTGGAATGTGATCCGGCATACTCTCAGGAACTGTTTTCTGGACCCTTCCCAGAGTCACAAACCACTTCTCAGGTTGCTGCTGACCTCGTTCCCGATGCCCAAGTTTTCCAACTGTCGCAGTCTGTGGGTGATGATGATGATGACAATGTTGAGTTAGTGGAAGAAGTTTGTAAAGAGGTGTCAGACGATGAGGAGACACGGTTGTCAGACAGTGGTGAAGTTGTTGTTAGGGGAGGAATTCCGAGGGGGGAGCAGACTGAGGAATCGGAGGATGATGAGGTGACTGACCCAAGCTGGGTTGATATGCCGAGTGAAGACAGTGCTTCTGAGGCGGAGGCGAGTGCTGCACCAGAACAGGTTGTAAGAGGCAGTGGTGTGGCCAGAGGGAGAAGCAGGGCCAGAGCTGGTGCATCAGCAGCAACTGTTTCACGTAGTGAAGCTCCCGTGGCGAGGCCTAGATGTTCGCAAGTCTGGAGGTTCTTTAAAGAAAGTGAGGATGACCGACGGACTGTGGTGTGCAACCTGTGCCACACCAGGATCAGCAGGGGTGCCACCACTACTAGCCTAACCACCACCAGCATGCGCAGGCATATGAGTGCTAAACACCCCACTCAATGGAACCAAGGCCGTTCACCACCTCCTGCGGGTCCCACCACTGCTCCTTCCCCTGTGTCACTCGCTGCCTCTGCTAGTCAACCCCCTGCGTCACTCGCTGCCTCTGCTAGTCAACCCCCTGCCCAGGACCCCGGCACGAGCGCCTCCCGCCGGAAAACCACACCTTCGCCTCCACGATCCTCCACAGCGTCCACCAACGTGTCCCAGCGCAGCGTTCAGCTGTCTTTACAGCAGACGCTGGAGCGCAAGAGGAAATACAGTTCCACCCACCCACATGCCCAAGCCCTCAACGTCCACATCTCCAAATTGCTGAGCCTGGAGATGCTGCCCTATAGGCTGGTAGAGACCGAGGCCTTTCGAAATCTCATGGCGGTGGCTGCCCCTCGGTATTCCGTCCCCAGCCGCCACTATTTTTCCCGATGTGCCATCCCAGCCCTACACCAGCACGTGTCACAGAACATCATCCGTGCCCTGACCAACGCTGTTTCTGAGAAGGTCCACCTAACCACGGACACGTGGACAAGTGCTACCGGGCAGGGACACTATATCTCACTGACGGCACATTGGGTTAACTTGGTGGAGGCTGGGACCGAGACTGACCCTGGGGCCGCTCATGTACTGCCCACACCGAGGATTGCGGGGCCTACCTCGGTCACGGTCTCTCAGACGTACTATGCCTCCTCCTCCCGACCCCTCCTCCTCCTCCACCGAATTACCATCCGTGGGCACGGCGCCTTCAGTCGGTAGCTCTAGGCGCAGCAGCAGTGCCGTGGGTAAGCGCCAGCAGGCGGTGCTCAAACTGCTGAGCTTAGGTGACAAAAGGCACACCGCCCAAGAGCTGTTACAGGGCATCACGGCGCAGACCGATGTGTGGCTGGCACCGCTGAACCTCAAGCCAGGCATGGTTGTGTGTGACAACGGGCGTAACCTGGTGGCGGCTCTGCAACTCGGCAGACTGACACATGTGCCATGCCTGGCCCACGTGTTCAACCTAATTGTTCAACGGTTCCTCAAGACATACCCCAATCTGTCTGATTTGCTCACCAAGGTGCGCCGCATCTGTGCGCATTTCCGCAAGTCGAGCACAGATGCTGCCACTCTCAGGGCAGCGCAGCGCCGCCTACAACTGCCCGCTCACCGACTGTTGTGTAACGTGCCCACGAGATGGAATTCCACATTAAACATGTTATCCAGAGTTTACCAGCAGCGCAGAGCGATTGTAGACTGCCAGATGTCATCTTCCACCAGAACTGGTAGTCAGGTCTCTCAGATTCCTCAAGTCTACAATGAGGAGTGGACGTGGATGTCTGATATCTGCCAGGTGTTGAGCAACTTTGAGGAGTCAACACAGATGGTCAGCGGCGATGCCGCCATTATCAGCCTCACCATCCCGCTGCTTTGCCTGTTGAAAAACTCACTGCTCAGCATCAAGTCGGATGCTTTGCGCTTGTCACAAGAGACGGTGGAGGAAGATACGTCGCTTGATAGCCAGAGCACCCTCCGGTCTGTTTCTCAGCGCGTATCGGAGGAGGGGGATGAGGATGAGGAGGAAGAGGAGGAGAATGTCGGCGAGACAGTAGAGGGCTGAAGAGGAGGACTTGGAGGAGGAGGAAATGGAGAGTCAGGCCAGTGAGGAGAGGGAATTCTTGCGTGTTGGGACTCTGGCGCTCATTGCAGACTTCATGTTAGGCTGCCTATCCTGTGACCCTCGCGTTAGAAGAATTTTTTCAAACACCGATTACTGAGTGTTCACTCTCCTGGACCCACGGTACAAGCAGAACCTTTCCACTCTCATCCCTGCAGAGGAAAGGAGTATGAGAGTGAATAGATATCAACAGGCCCTGGTGCACAAGCTGAAACAATTCTTCCCATCTGATGCCGCTAGCGGCAGAGGGCATGGTTCTGTGGGCCAAGTAGCGGGGGAGAGGAGGCGAGCAGGCAGCTTGTCCAGCACTGGCAGGGGAACGCTCTCCAAGGCCTTTGCCAGTTTTATGTCACCCCAGCAAGACACTGTCACCTGTCCCCAGTCTAGGCAGATTAGGGGGAAGCTGTACAGAAAGATGGTGAGGGAGTACCTAGCTGACCATACCAACGTCCGGACCGATCACTCTGCTCCATACAACTACTGGGTTTCAAAGCTGGACACGTGGCCTGAACTGGCGCTGTACGCCTTGGAGGTGCTGGCCTGCCCTGCCGCTAGCGTGCTGTCAGAGCGGGTATTTAGTGCAGCTGGTGGCGTCATCACCGATAAGCGTACACGCCTGTCAACTGACAGCGCTGACAGGCTGACGCTTATTAAAATGAACAAAGCCTGGATTTCACCGGAATTCAAATCTCCTCCGGGGGAGGCAGCTAAAGATTTAAATAACTTATGTATCCGATTCCTCTTCTCTACTCCTCTTCTCTACTCCTCCTCCTCCTCCATATCGTCTTTGCCTAACGCTGACCCAAAAAACGCCATTTTTTAGAGGTCCAACTGGCGCTCTTTTAGCACAATTTTTCAGGAGGGCCCCCTACAGGCCCTCTCTTCAAACAATTTTTCAGGAGGGCCCCCTACAGGCCCTCTATTCAAACAATTTTTCCAGAGGTCCACCTACAGGCCCTCTATTCAAACAATTTTTCCAGAGGTCCACCTACAGGCCCTCTCTTCAAACAATTTTTCAGGAGGGCCCCCTACAGGCCCTCTATTCAAACAATTTTTCCAGAGGTCCACCTACAGGCCCTCTATTCAAACAATTTTTCCAGAGGTCCACCTACAGGCCCTCTCTTCAAACAATTTTTCGGGAGGGCCCCCTACAGGCCCTCTATTCAAACAATTTTTCCGGAGATCCACCTACAGGCCCTCTCTCCAATTCCAGTTCCAAGTTTTATTTGCGCATACTGCATACATTTTTATTTTTAGGATAGGTGTGAAAAATAATATTACTTGCGAATCTATATTGCCCAACATTGGATACGGTAGCAAGTAGAAGACCAAACACATGCTGCTCACAGGGTTCCGCAAATTCCTGGTCCACCCGCAAATTCCTTGTCCACAATGTCAAGGAGGACGAGGTTCTGTGGTTGAGCAACAAGTCCTTCTGTACTGAAATCGCCGACAAAGTCTCCATCTAAGAACACACAGACCATTGTGGAGAGAGCGGCACAGCTCGCCATCAAAGTGAGGAACCCCAACGCCAGACTGCGCAGAGAAGATAACGAATAAATATCTCTGTGGTTATTTTTGCTAAATAAAAGTTAAATAAACCCCCCAAAAAATTAATCTGTTCCTGTGCCTGATCCACCCAAGTTGAATCTGTCCCATCATGAGAAAGTCCCCCCCAAGGAGTCCCCACTGTAACTTGCTTCCCATACAACTACCTCACCCCCCGACACCTGTGTCTCGCCATTGTCCACCACCTCCTCAGACAACACTGGTAAATCACCACTGTCAGCACACGGAAACAGCAAAAGGTCTTGCGAATTGGGGCAGAGAATGTTCTGGGCTAGCACATCAGAGAAGGGGTGACTATGGGGTTCCAGGGAGTACGTGACCACATGCAATCTCCATCTAAAAAGTCATGCCACACTTGATCAATCTCATAATTTACGACTGTACCGGTTGATGCTAAATTTTTATGTTGGGGTCCTGTGTCGTCATTCTAACTCCATCCGGCTGTTGTCACCACCACACACGCTATCCCAGGGGGCACTCCTCTGGCTCTTCCAGCGAAACCTCCTTCCCCCCAGCCTGCCCCCCCCCCACCTACAGGCCCTCTCTCCAAACAATTTACGTCTTTGTCCTATCTTTCTCTCTCTCCAAACCATTTTTCCGGATAGCTGCCATATACGGTTTTAAACTGAGTAGTTTACATACCACAATTGATCAATCTCATAATTTACGACTGTACCGGTTGATGCTAAATTTTTAAGTTGGGGTCCTGCGTCGTCATTCTAAATCCATCCGGCTGTTGTCACCACCACACACGCTAGCCCAGGGGGCACTCCTCTGGCTCTTCCAGCGAAACCTCCTTCCCCCCACCTACAGGCCCTCTCTCCATACTATTTACCCGGATAGGGGACGTATTAGGTATTGTACTGATGTTTTTTGTTTTTCTTCTTTTAATTGCCTCCTGACCTGTGATAGGCAGAGCATGGACACGTCCCCTTAGCTGCAGTGGGAAAGACACTCCCCTGGCCAGAGCAAGCTCTTTTTCCGTTTTCCGTGTTCGAAATATCCATTAAATATAGGGTCCCAAGATAGGGGACGTACACGGTATTAAACTGAGAAGAATCGATACCATACGGGTTAAAGCAACAGTTTTCCCAAATCCATCCGGCTGTTGTCACCACCACACACGCTAGCCCAGGGGGCACTCCTCTGGCTCTTCCAGCGAAACCTCCTTGCCCCAGCCTGCCCCCCACCTACAGGCCCACTCTACAAACTATTTACCCGGATAGGGGACGTATTAGATGTTGTACTGATGTTTTTTTTGTTCGTCTTTTAATTGCCTCCTGACCTGTGATAGGCAGAGCATGGACACGTCCCCTTAGCTGCAGTGGGAAAGACACTCCCCTGGCCAGAGCAAGCTCTTTTTCCGTTTTCCGTGGTCGAAAAATCCATGAAATATAAGGTCCCAAGATAGGGGACGTATACGGTATTAAACTGAGAAGAATCGATACCATACCGGTTGATGCAACAGTTTTTACAAATCCATTCTGGCTGTTGTCACCACCACACACGCTAGCCCAGGGGGCACTCCTCTGGCTCTTCCAGCGAAACCTCCTTCCCCCCCACCTACAGGCCCTCTCTCCAAACAATTTACCCGGGTAGGGGGATGTATTAGATATTGTACTGATTCTGAATTGCCTCCCAGATCAACTGCTTGGGAAGTAGCTATGCTCACCACTATACCACCAGCAGGCACAGCAACTGATAAGAACAGATACTAAACTTGATTTCAGCTGCAGTGCCAGCATGAGCAGTGGTGTCACCTGCAGGCGGTGATGGACCTTCGTTGCACCTAGTTGGGTGCTTCCCTAACATGTGATGGGTATTTGCCTCGCCTTTCTTGGTCTGGGTGAGCACAATTGCCATGAGGGTAACCACCAGGCTGTTGCCTGAGAATTTGGGGTAATGGTGGGATTAGGCAGCCTCAGAGGCATCCATGCATGCTGCCCCTGCTTTTTCCTGTCCATTTCCATGGTGTTTCCATCATTTTCTGAGGTTTCCAGGTTTTCACCCAGCCTTCCCTAGGCAGAGCCTTGGTCTCCCATTGACTTCAATGGGGTTCGTTATTCGAAACGAGCACCCGAGCATCGGGAAAAGTTCGACTCGAATAACGAGCACCCGTGCATTTTAGTGCTCGCTCATCTCTAATCATGACTCCTTACAGATTTACAGATATTGTCATGAGGGGGTCAACAGCCAAAGAAACCTCACTGCAGAGGTACCAGCATTGCTGCAGAATCCTGCTACCAGATTAAACACAAGTTCAGCACAGCAGAGAAGGAGAAAGTAGAATATTCATGTTTGCCTGCCAGTTATCCCAAAACCTGCTGGAGCCAAGAGAAAAATCACTTCTTGTATGGATGCAAGTTAATTCAAGTAAAGCCACTGAACTTTATAATGTCTGGTCTTGACTTATTCTCCACTTCCACCATCACTCTCACCTCTCTTGCTTTGGAGCCTAACCCTGGTGAATAACGGTATTCAGGTAGGAGCACTGTGACACACAGACACTATTAAGGCCACACCACACCACTCGGCATTCCTATTAACCTAAGATATGATCGGCCCTGGGGGCGGCACTTTGCACATTTGAAGCAAAACAAACACCTAGAAAAGTAACAGTTTGAAGGTGCAATGCCTTATTGAGAATCTTTTTGTCAAGACAGGAGATAGAGAGTCCTAACTTATCCACACCACTGTACGTGTCTAATTTCATAATCCATCCTAGTTAATGGCCCACAAATGGATGACCGTCTCTTCCTAACTAGGTGCTGGGACCTGAGAGGAGAAGGCAAGGAGAAAATAAATGAAGTGGCAGACAGGCTCCCACACAAGAGAGATGCAAAACCAGAATAAACACAACGTCGGACGGATTAGGTCAATACCGGGTATAAACTGGGCAAAATCAGAAGACAAAGAGGTGTACAATACCAAGCCAAAGTCATACACAAGCGTTCAAGTCAAATGAAAAGCAGATCTAAATCCAAGCCAAAGTCAAACCAGGAGAACAATCAGAGGATAGTCAGGAGCAATCTGACAAGAACCAGAAAACGCAATCCAAATATGCAGGCTAGTGAGGTACAGAGACCTTTTTCTCAGGCAACAAGGGCCAGCAGTTGCCTGTTCAAATAGGCCACGCCTGCAGGTCACATGGGAACCAAGGGAACTGGATGCCAGCCATCATGCTTACTGCAGCATGCACCCGCCGGCCTCCTGTTCCTCACTTTTAAATCTCATCCACTACAATGTAATATCAGCCTACTGCTGTACAAAATAAGAAATCATATCAACATATCTTTCCATCATTTACATAAACTTCCATTCTGTAATACAGGTGGGGTATTTGACTGGTATATACCATATAGTATTCCTTAAATTCTCCCATTGGGGGCTACAAATATGCACAAAGCAGCTTTTCTAGGTTTTCATTTTAGCAGTAAAACATCCTTACAAATGTATGCATGATTAGCCTTGAGTTCAAAATGAAGTCTAATCTTAATTATCTTTTCGTTTCTTGATTTTAATTAGCTTTCTGAGAGCTTTTCTGAGAAAGAAAGAAGGCTGAATACACATTTTATAAAATTGTGAAATGTGTATTTTTCCTGATACTTTCTCATAGTAAAAAAGAGCTTCACACTTCTAATTGCACTAGAAATGTGTTGATATATGAAAATGTGAAAGGAAAGCTGTCAAAAATAAGATAACCTCCTGTTATACATCCAGCATGAAAAACCTATTTGTATGCAGATAATTCACGTTCTTCTCTACATTAACTACTTGTTAATATTTAATTATGTTTAAAATAATCTAAATATGGAATTGAAAATCTCACATTAAACCAAGCAATTACTAAGGAATTTATAATGTATTTATTGCTCAAAGCGAATGTTAAATATAATTGGGACAAAAGCACTTAGTGAAAATACTCATTCTGCTATAAACACATAAAAAGCAGACACCTTTAACAACATATATTACTATACGTACCAGTAGTCCCTCAAGTTACACTATTAATTGGTTCTGGGGCCACCACTGTAAGTTGAAACCATTGTGACCTTAATCTTTACCATGGAAAACTGGTAATTGGTTCCAAAGCCCCAAAATAACATCCCCCCAAATAAGAGAAAATGAAGATTAAAGGGTTATTCTCATTTTAGACAATGGGGGCATATCGCTAGGATATGCCCCCATTGTCTTATAGGTGCGGGTCCCACCGCTGGGACCCGCACCTATTTCCAGAACGTAGCCCCCGAACTGAATGAGGGCGCACTGCGCATGCGCAGCCGCCCTCCATTCATTTCTATGGGGCCGCCGAAAATAGCCGAGCTGGCTCGGCTACTTCCGTCGGCTCCATAGAAATGAATGGGAGCGCACCGCGCATGCACGGCCCGGCTCCCATTCATTTCTATGAGCGGCGCGGGGAGCTGCGCCTGGTGGTGGCCGGACCCCCGGAAACCTGGGGTCCTCCAGGCGCAGCGCTCCCCGCTCCGTTCTGGATATAGGTGCGGGTCCCAGCGGTGGGACCCGCACCTATAAGACAATGGGGGCATATCCTAGCGATATGCCCCCATTGTCTAAGATGAGAATACCCCTTTAAGGAAAAATAATGAACCATGGACAACCAATGTAGATCCTAGCAGTCCTTTACATGTAATATTTGCCTACTGGATGTTGTAAATCACTTTCTATGATAAGGACAAGGGCTTCTTTAGGGTGGGGCCACCCTCACCTAGGGTCCAAAGAAGCCGCTCATTCTGGCACAGGTAGAGAGCAGTACAATACATTTAGTACCATACTGTACTGTAAAAAGAAACTACCAGACAGCCATTATAGGAGTTTTACCACTGAAATGTCCATGCTGATGGACATCAGCAGTGTCTGTTGCATTGTATGTTGAGTCTGGTTTCAAGTTACAATGTCCCAAGAAGGAACATTTCATGTTGAAATTATTGTATCCTGAGGTCATTTGAGGGACTACTGTATATACTACATATAACAGCATACATTTATAAATTCACTAGCAGAAGGACCCGGCTTCGCCTAGGTATATTTCATCTATTTCATTTAATGTTTCTGTGTGTCATTGCAGACAGAAAGTCAATGCAGCTGACAGAAGTTGTTTTTTATCTTCATTTTTTCAATCCCCATTGGCTGTGGAGTGGGAGCGGGTGTGACCTGACTGGGTCAGGGGCGTGGTTTAGCGGGACCTTGGGGGAAGGGGGGTGCTTTTAAGTCCTTCTTTTCATGGGTGCCTGAATTACAGGTAAATGCCATGGTAATTTATGAGGAAACACAGTGGGCAGAAATGGAAGAAAACATCGCTTCGCACGGGTATATTTAATCTATTTCATTTCATGTTTGTGTGTGTCGTTGCAGAGAGAAAGTCATCCTCCTTCCCACCCCTGCAGCTGACAGAAGTTGATTTTTACCTTCAATTTTTCAATCCTCGTTGGCTGCGGAGTGGGAGGGGGCGTGGCATGACCAAGTCGGGGGCCTGGCTTAGCGAGACCTGGGGCGGGGTTTTTAAGTCCTTCTTTTGAGGGTGGCCTGAATTACAGGTCGATGCCATGGTAATGAGGACACGCAATGGGTAGCAGTGGAAGAAAACATCTTGTATTACTATTGAACGGTCTTAGTCTAATATTAGTCTATTTCATCTAATGTTTCTGTGTGTCGTTGCAGAGAGAAATTTACCCTCCCACCCCTGCAGCTGACAGAAGTTGATTTTTACCTTCATTTTTTTCAATCCCCATTGGCTGCGGAGTGGGAGGGGGCGTGGCCTGTCAGAGTCAGGGGCGTGGCTTAGCAAGACCTGGGGCAGGGGTTTTAAGTCCTTCTTTTGAGGGTGGCATGAATTACAGGTCGATTCCATGGTAATTTATGTGGACACGCAATGGGTAGCACTGGAAGAAAACATTGCTTCGCACAGGTGTATTTAATCTATTTTATTTAATGTTTCTGTGTGTCGTTGCAGAAAGTCAACCTCCCACCCATCCCTGCAGCTGACAGAAGTTGATTTTTACCTTTATTTTTTCAATCCCTGTTGGCTGTGGAGTGGGAGGGGGCATGGCCTGACTGAGTCAGGGGCGTGACTTAGCGAGACCTGGGGCAGGGGTTTTAAGTACTTCTTTTGAGGGTGGCCTAAATTACAGATCGATGCCATGGTAATTTATGAGGACACACAATGGGTAGCAGTGGAAGAAAACATCTTTTATTACTACTGAACGGTAGTATAAAATTAGTTTAAAACATAAGTTATATTTCTGGTAAGCGGAATACCCCATTAACAGTGTCATCCATAGCGCTCTGCCCCTTTAAAGCAGTGAATAGAAATGGCTGTGTTGTTACCTGAGCTCCTCAGCTGGCTGATAATTACCTGGCTGTGCTTTTATGGAAACCTGCCCTCCCTGTGTGTGTCTGTGCAGAGAATGGCAGTTGAGGTTTGAAAGCAAAGCTCCCAGGCTAATATTGGCTAATGCAGGTCATATTTTGGGAATATCTCGAGAATGGTACATCCTAGAGAGCTGAGACCTGGTCTAAAACCTTCCCGGACACCAGTTGTACCTGTGTGCCGAATTTGGTGAAAATCGGTCCAGTAGTTTGGTCGCGCATAGAGAATAGACGGACAGACAGACAGACAGAAACTCATTTTTATAATATTAAGAGATAAGAGATAAGTTGGCTCTTATCTGGTTTCAAGCTTAGGGAATCTCAATATATACTAATGGACTTAAAGTAACCACATACCTTGGTCTACAGCTATTAGCTCAGCTGAACATGCATGTGTTGACAGTGGGGAGAGGAGATTAAGCCATTGGCAGACACTTCTTACACTACCTCCTACAAGTGGTGGTTCACACCCTTCTTTGGTCATATGGACAGTAAGCATGTCTGCTCTACATGCTGCAGCCTCTAACAATAAGAATCTGCATTTATTGGGCCCTTTGTCATCATGACTTCTGTTCTAGGTCAAATCATGGTGTATTCTTATGTAATGCTCCTCCACCAGATTTCCTAATGGCTAGGTGTTCAGCTAAGTGCAGGCTATCAGCTTGTAACTATCTCTCTGTTTGATATGCTGTAGAAATGCACATTCCAACTCTTCTCCACTCATCTATATTGGTGTGGAGAGGTGATGGTGTCGACCAGTCATCAATTCAAACCGATATTGAAATTGAAAGGCAAGAATAGACCAGTACTCTTGGAACTACACATATCACATTATGTCTTCCAGTGGGGTATGGAGATGATTGGCAGAGTGATGGTTATCGGTATGTTCCACATCCTCTGGACCTGGATAATGTGTCACAGTTGAATTAACATTAAATTGAGCACAGAACCAGAAACTTCTTATGATAAATGAAAAGCCATCTAAATAAAGACAGAAACTTATAATATAGTTTTGTATCAACCTACCTGTCAACCTGATTTAATTCAATTGAGATACTGTGGCCGGACCTGAAATGCACAGTTCATGCATGGAAATCTGGAATAAAGGGTCGTCTGGTTTCGGTAAGGAACAAGACAATGCTGGGGAGCACCCGGCAAGATTTGATCAGTGCTTATCTTGCAGAACCAGCGCCCTCGTTCCAGTTGTCCTGGCTAGGCTCTATTTACCTGGTTGCAGAGGTGACTTCATGTCAACAACACATTTCCACTGCAGCCATCATTGTATATGGTGTACCACTAATTTTGGTGATTGGCTATAGTGGTCACTAGAGATGAGCGAGCATGCTCGTCCGAGCTTGGCGCTCGTTCGAGTATTAGGGTACTCGTAAGTGCTCGCTGCTCGGACGAGTATCTCGCCATGCTCGAGAAAATGGCATCTCCCGCATTTTGAATTTTTGGCGCCTATAACGCCAATCACTAGCCACTAGCTATAGCGCCTATAACGCGGTACCCCCCAGCATCACGTGGGGCCTTACATGTCGATAGCAGGGGTTGGCTGGCCAGATCAGGTGACCCTGGAATATACTAGTGACGTCCGGCGGTGCTCGGCTCAGAGGCTGTCTGGATGTCATTAGGGACAGATCTGCTGCATTTCAGTGAGAGTGTTAGGGCCTGGATTTAGTTCTCTGTTAGGCAGGAGTGATCTCAAAAGAACCCAACAGCCCTTCTAAGGGCTAAAAGACACTTTGTTTTGTCTCCTGGCTGGGCTGGCTGGCACTAGTAGTGCAGCTATCACCATATATAACAAACTTTGTTTTTTTGTTGTTTTATCTCAGTGATACAAATCCATTTCATACAGCTGTGTGGAACCATTCTGTGTGTCACAGTTCAGCTGTCCAGTCACCACAAACCACAATCCGTATTTTCTGTCCAGGTGACCCATGCTGTACGTCACGTAATCCAATATGGTCATTTGCTCTCACTGATACAGCTACATTAGAAAAATCTGAGTGCGACATTTTTCTGGGTTGAAGTGAAAATAGCCACAGTCAGCAGGGGCTGAGTTTGCTCTCTGATATATTCTGCACGTTACGTTAAAAAAAAAAAAATTGTTTTTTGTTGTTTTATCTCAGCGATACAAATCCATTTCATACAGCTGTGTGGAACCATTCTGTGTGTCACAGTTCAGCTGGCCAGTCACCACAAACCACAATCCGTATTTTCCGTACAGGTGACCCATACTGTACGTCACGTAATCCAATACGGTCATTTGCTCTCACTGATACAGCTACATTAGAAAAATCTGAGTGCAACATTTTTCTGGGTTGCAGTGAAAATAGCCACAGTCAGAAGGGGCTAAGTTTGCTCTCTGATATATTCTGCACTTTACGTTAAAAAAAAAACAAAACAAAAAAAAAAAACTTAGTTTTTTTGTTGTTTTATCTCAGTGATACAAATCCATTTCATACAGCTGTGTGGAACCATTCTGTGTGTCACAGTTCAGCTGTCCAGTCACCACAAACCACAATCCGTATTTTCTGTCCAAGTGACCTATATTGTACGTCACGTAATCCAATACGGTCATTTGCTCTCACTGATACAGCTACATTAGAAAAATCTGAGTGCAACATTTTTCTGGGTTGCAGTGAAAATAGCCACAGTCAGCAGGGGCTGAGTTTGCTCTCTGATATATTCTGCATGTTACGTTTAAAAAAAAAAAAACAAAACATTTTTTTGTTGTTTTATCTCAGTGATACAAATCCATTTCATACAGCTGTGTGGAACCATTCTGTGTGTCACAGTTCAGCTGTCCAGTCACCACAAACCACAATCCGTATTTTCTGTCCAGGTGACCCATTCTGTACGTCACGTAATTAAAAAAGGTCATTTGCTCTCACTGATACAGCTACATTAGAAAAAACTGAGTGCGACATTTTTCTGGGTTTCACTTAAGCAGACCAAGTCTGCCTAATCTAATAGTTTCAGTGTAATTGCTCCATACTGCACGGTATGTAATAAAATACGTAATTTTGCTCTAACTTATCCACCTATATACAAACCACAATCCGTATTTTCTGCCCAGGTGATCCATACTGTACTTCACGTAATTAAAAAAGGTCTTTTGCTCTCACTGACACAGCTACATTAGAAAAATCTGAGGGCGACATTTTTCTGGGTTGCACTTAAGCAGACCAAGTCTGCCTAATCTAATAGTTTCAGTGTAATTGCTCCATACTGCACGGTACGTAATAAAATACGTAATTTTGCTCTAACTTATCCACCTATATATTAACTTGTTCAGATTGAACAAGTTTGTGGGTTTCAGTACAGCAGGCCCATTTTTTTTTTTTTGGTATATATAATACACTTATATACAGAAAATGTTGAACCCCAGGGCTAAGGGTCGAGGACGCGGGCGTGGGCATGGGCATTCAATTACTGCAGGGGGCAGAGGCCGTGGTCCTGGGCAGGGTGAGACAGTACCTGCTGATGAGGGAGCAGGGGAACGCCGCAGAGCTACACTCCCTAGCTTCATGTCTCAACTTACAGGGACACGTGGTAGAGGACTGTTGAAACCACAACAGTGCGAACAGGTGATGTTGTGGATTGCGGACAATGCTTCAAGTAATTTGTCCACCAGTCAGTCTTCCACGCAGGCCACCCACGTTACCCAAGGGAGCACTCCTCTGGTTCCTCCACCTCAACCTCCTTCCCCCAAGTCTGCCCCCTCCCAGGAAAATTTGGAATGCGATCCGGCATACTCTCAGGAACTGTTTTCTGGACCGTTCCCAGAGTCACAAACCACTTCTCAGGTTGCTGCTGACTTTTTCCCGATGCCCAAGTTTTCCAACTGTCGCAGTCTGAGGGTGATGACATTGTTGACTTAGTGAAAGAAGTGTGTAAAGAGGTGTCGGACGATGAGGAGACACGGTTGTCAGACAGTGGTGAAGTTGTTGTCAGGGTAGGAAGTCCGAGGGGGGAGCAGACTGAGGAATCGGAGGATGACGAGGTGACTGACCCAAGCTGGGTTGATAAGCCGAGTGAAGACAGTGCTTCTGAGGCGTAGGCGAGTGCTGCACCAGAACAGGTTGGAAGAGGCAGTGGTGTGGCCAGAGGAAGAAGCAGGGACAGAGCTGGTGCATCAGCAGCAACTGTTTCACGTAGTGAAGCTCCCGTGGCGAGGCCTAGATGTTTGCAAGTCTGGAGGTTCTTTAAAGAAATTGAGGATGACCGACGGACTGTGGTGTGCAACCTGTGCCACACCAGGATCAGCAGGGGTGCCACCACTACTAGCCTAACCACCACCAGCATGCGCAGGCATATGAGTGCTAAACACCCCACTCAATGGAACCAAGGCCGTTCACCTCCTGCGGGTCACACCACTGCTCCTTCCCCTGTGTCACTCGCTGCCTCTGCTAGTCAACCTCCTGCTCAGGACTCCGGCACAAGC